>NW_004624807.1:6264090-6289376 GCF_000247695.1 Heterocephalus glaber
GCCTGGCTTCATTCATTTTTAACACTCGATTTTCTTTTTTTTTTTTTTTTTTTTTTTATTGCTAGTAGTTTTTTTTTGGTACCGGGGATCAAACCTGGGACCTTTGGCTTGCAAGGCGGGCAAAGGAACCACCGAGCTAAATCCCCGGCCCTCATTTTTTTTAAGAGCAAAGAAAACTCTCTGGAGGCCCAGAGAGACAGGAAGTCATGTGGCGCCTCAGCAGTTGGAACTGCCCTGGAACTCAGGGACCTTGTGTAAAGAAATTACATCTGGGTCTGAGGGGCAGAGAGACCCTGGGCCCTGAGGGTGAGGCAGCGGGCATTTCCTTGGCCTTGGTGGTCTCCTTGCCTGAGTGGGGAGGGACACCACCTGCTGGCGATCGACTCTGAGGCGAAACACAGCTCCCCAACCCACTCTCAGCTATTCCGCTTGTGACTCCAGGATGCACACACACAGATGCTGAGCGCTGGGGACAGGGCAGGGCTCCAGCGGTGTGCGACAACCTCCCAGCTGTCCCTTGCACATGGTCCCGGGAGGTGCAGGGAAACCACAGATTTGTGCATCATGGGCGGAGAATTAACCTGGTATGGACTTCCAGGAGAGCAGTTCAGCAGGACCAGCGAGACTGTGAATGTGCCCTTGGCCCGGCAGTGGCACCGCTAAGACCCCAGCCTGCAGAAACGGGCTCAGGCCACAGGGACCAGTTCGAGCCCAGAAGAGGGCAGTGCTGCACACGGGCAAAGGAGAGCATGGGGCTGTGTTTTAAAAGATGCTACCATCTTTCACAGAGAAAAGCAACTTGAAAACAGCATATAGGACATTTCCCCTTTCTTGGAGAAAAATTAAAGCAAGCTGGGATACGGGATGGGAAGAAGAGGAAAGAGGGAGTAAATAAAAACCTGCTCCAGCTTAGGAGAAGAGATTGGAGCCCCTGATGGAGATCAGGAGGGGCCAAATTTGTGTCAAGCCTCTCACATACCAGGCCCTGTGTCGCTGTTCTCCCCAAAACCACTGTCCCCCACGCTGGACAAGTCCCAAAGGATGGAAATCCTGGCATCATGCGGAAGGATGAGAACAGGGAGACAGCCAGGCTGAGCTACAAGGAAGTGGATGGAAAAGGATCTTGTAAGCAGGACATGGGAAAGCCAGCTGCGGAACATGTCAGGGGTAACCGAGGAGGCGCGGGTTTTAGACGGAACAGAGGTCCCTCGCAACGCAGGGAAGACCAGGGTTTCCCCAGCAGGTACCCCAGGAAGACAGGCGCTCTGATCTCCGCTCCTGTCTCCCCAGCATCAGGAGGGAGTCACTTCGCAGCCCAGTCTGTCCCAAGGTCAGGGAAGGAGAAGGGAACCAAGAGTCTGGGCCCTGACCCTCTCCCCTTTGGCCAACCCACAATTAACTGCCGGAGGTCCTGTGTCGAGGCCACGCCCTGTCTGCAGACCCCTCACCACCTCCCCAGCTGGCACATTCTGCCCCCTTCCCTGGGGAATAAGCAGAGGGAAGGAAGGGCCCGTCCACTCCAACTAGAGAACATCTTTCCATCTGCTTCTCGCTTCTCGCTTTAAAATTAAAAAACCAAATTATTTCCTCGGGTTCCGCCCGTCGTCCACCACTTCAGAGAGCCACAGAGCTGAGCTCGGGAGGCCTCTTGCCAGCCCAAGCCCCTGGTGTCCGGAGCAGAGTCCTCCCCGTGCCCGCAGGTGGCATCCACGCCTGGCTGGGACGGGTGGAGGAGGCAGAGAGGCTCGGAAGGGCGGCCGCACCGTCATCATCAGACTCTGGGTGCATCAGCCCCAACCCTGCCCCATCCGGGCTCAGAGAGCTAGGCGAGGGGAGCGGCCTCTGCAGAGCCTCTTTAATGCAGGGCGTGGCTCCGCGCATAAAAGTCCTGGAGGGAGCAGGGTTTGTAAAGCTTTTCGCCGCCACAATGAAAAGCCCACACCTGTTTATCCACAGCAGTACTGAGAGCAGCTGTCTCCCTCCGTCTGCAGCAAGTCATCCACAAACTTTCTCTTGCCGATTATATAAGCTGGTTCCCTGCGGGCCTGGGAGGTCCGTCTGGGCAGGCGGCTCACACTGGCTAGAGCTGGGGGTGTGAAACCAGATTCCTCCCCAGCGGGGCCTCCCGGAACCCCGCCCCTCTGCAGTTGTCTCGCAAACTCGCTGCACCACTTAGTCTTTTTTTAAATGAAAAAATAAAACAAAATTTTACAATAAAATAGTAAATTAGTTAATGCACTGTGCATCATTATCTTCCAAGTAGTTACTCAGAATATAAGACATAGACAAAAAAGATTCTTGCAAAAAAAAAACAGATAATAGCACAAAGATTTCTTTTCAGTGAACTTAGAGAAACTAGTAGTATAAATGAAGCATATTAGCATATATACTGAAATTTTTTTTTTGTACCAGGAATTGACCTCAGGGCCTTGTGCTTGGTAGGCAGGTGTGGCGCCACTGAGCCACAAGCCTGGCCTCAAGTTTATCCTTCTTTATGACAGTGTAGTACTCCATTGTATACCAATATTGTACCACGTTTTCCTTATCCATTCATCTGCTGATGAGCATATGGGCTGTTTCCAAGATCTAGCTAATATACATGGTGGTGCTATAAGCATGGGTTTGCATTATCCTTGTAATAGGATGATTTTTAGGAAGATACCTAGAAGAGGGATAGCTGGTCAAATGGAATTTCTATTTTTAGTTTTTTGAGGAATCTCCATACTGATTTCCACAGTGGTTGCACTAGTTTACCTTCCCACCAACCATGTAGAAGGGTTCCTTTTCCCCCTCATCCTCATCAGCATTTGTTATTATTACCTTTTTTGATGACAGATGGAATCTCAATGTAGTTCTAATTTGCATTTCTCTAATGGCCAGCAGTGTTGAACATTTTTTCATGTATTTTTTTGGCCTTCCATACTTCTCAGAAGTGTCTGTTCGTTCCAGTCACCCATTTCTTGATTGGGTCTTTTATTTGGGGGAGTCTAATTCCTGAGTTCTTTGTATATAGGATAGAAGTTAGTCCTCTGTCTGAGAAATATCTGGCAAAATTGTTTTCCCATTCTGCAGGCTGTCTCTTCAGGCCATTGTGTGTTTCCTTTGCTGTGGGGAGGCTTTTTGATTTGGTAGATCCCATTTGTTCATTCTTAGTATTATTTCTTGTGCCATTGGGGTTCTGTTCAGAAAGTCCTTGTTCTGCCTCTGTCTTCAAAACCTCTTTTATCTCCCACCAGATTGTTTCTGTTTTAACGCTTAGATCTTTCATCTGTTTTGATTTTAGTTTAGTGGCTGGCAAGAGAGGGGTCTAGACTCCATCTTCTGCACGGGGAGAGCCAATTTTCCAAAGCTCCTGTAGGCTTGAGACTACCGCGCACTGCCAGTTGCAAAGACATCTGCTCCACCCAAACCAAGTGGTTAAAACACAGGAAGCATTTCGCACCTGCTTCATCCTCGCAGTGCCTCCAGACCTCTCGTGTGACAAGAGCCTCTCCCCATGCCAGGCCCGACCTTGTCCACACCAAAGTGCCCATGGGAGATGCCCTGGGTGTGTCCTGAGGTCTCAGCTCTGCGTCCCCGGGGTCCAGCACAGCCCTCTGCTCACAGCTGAAGCTCCATCGTGTTTGTTGAGTGAATGGGCGAATGCATGAATAAGAGCACAGCTGCTATGAACATAGAAACACTGTACTATTCAATAGCGGTAGCCACTAGATGTACGTGGTAACATACCTTTACATTAATAAAATTGAAAATTTAGTTTCTCAGTCACACCAGGCACATCTCAAGTGGACAGGAGTCCCATGTGCCTCGTGGTTATTACAATGAATAACCTGGGTTGAAGAACATCACTGTTGTTGCAGAAAAGTTCTATGGACCAGCACTGGACTGCACTGTGGACGACGCCACTGGAAGTCACAATTTTTCGCCGGGGGGTGGGCTGTGAGATCTAAGTGCTCCCCAAGTGGTGGTGCACGGAGCTGGTCAAAGAATTACACTGCCATTTATATCTAACGTAGGAGTGAGAACATCTAAAAGCATATTATAAGGAATACCTCCTTGATGAATAAATACGGGCTAAATGAAGTAAACAGATTATTTTCATGTACCATCAAACACAGAAAGAAATGAACAGACCAAAGGAAGGAAATGCAGAGGTCTGGGTGTCCTCATAGCCTATAAACAAATATCTGTTTCCTTTCTTAGATGTGGAATGGACATTACTTTGCTGGAATAATTTCCCGGAGAAATAAACACATTAGACAGAAATAAGCCGCCGTCTACTGAAATACGGCCAAATGAAATATCTGCCTTCACAGCAGCCAAGAAATCTCTAGCAGCCACTGGATTTCTGGGTAAGGTAAGATTTATGAGGGTCTCTCCCTTTGTTTTCCATAAATCATCAAAATATCTGTCCACTGCAACATTTCGGGCCCTGAATTGCCTTTCCAACACCGCCTCTTGCTTGGAGTGAATGCATATTAATCTTTTGTTGGACACACATCTTGGTGTCCTAGCAGCAAAATGTGGACTTTGAGGGTCCCATTCACCACCCACTGGCCGAGCCCTTTGCCCTCTGCTGAGAAGACTCTAAGTGCAGCTGGAGAAGGAGAGAGAGGGGCTTCACCTTCATCCCTGATGCTGGGCTCCTGGCCCTGCAGCCGCTCCCCATCTCCACCCTCAATTCCTGCTGGCAGCTGGATCAGGTTGGGGGCCAGGAAGTAGCAGCTGAGGACTCCTCCTGTGGACCCCGATGCCCCAATTAGTTCATCTTATTAATGCCGATTGATTGCCACAGAACTGGCAAGTGGGCAGGAAGAAGTGGCTGTTTAAAATAAACATCTAGACTGCAAGTGTGTGAACTGAACACCTGCACTCGGGCTCAGGTAGCGACCTCGAGCCTCCCACCTCCTCTGAAGGACCCAGGACAGGGACTGACGTCCAGCAGACCATGTCATGGTCATGCAGGCTTCTAAATTTGTAGAGATTTGTTTCTGTTTTTGTTTTGTATGGGGGGATTAAACCCAGGGGCTTCACACCTAACTACATCCCAGCCTTTTTTCTATTTTTCTTTTTTAAATTTTGAAACAGAGTCTCGCTAAGTTGCTAAGTTGTCTAGGGTGGGATCAAACTTGTGATCTTCCTGCTTCAGCCTCCCAGAATGCTGGAATTGCAAACATGCACCACTGTGCCTAGTTTTAATTTTCAGTGATCCATGACACAGTCACAAAAGTTACAGTTACCCTTCTATGGGTCCTACAGGAGTTAATCAGCAACAAAGAATTTCTGTATTAAGGACACAGGGCTTTGTAACTAACAACAGCCTTGTCATTCAGCCTTGTTGCCTCTCAGGGCTGCGAGTAGACCAACTCTGTCCCTTCTGAGGACTCAGGAGCTGGGGAGAGGCGCAGACCTGCTAACACTGGCTTGTAATGAGTCCTCCTCTGTCTCCCCTCACTGGAGCTGGGGCCGAGATCAGCCATGCCCAAGGGCATTACCGATCCGTGTGAGCAGCCTTCATTTAAGATTTATTCAGAACACCAGCTCTGCATGGGCCTTGTAAGCACCGAATACCAGGAGCGGGTGGATCCCCCTTGCAGAGGTGTGGGTGCCAGGAGAGAAGCCCTGATGGCTCTTCCTCTCTTACTACTGTCCAGCCCTTAAAACCCCAAGAGTGGACAGAGGCTTCCAGCCGTGCCTCCCCCGGTGAGGAGACCCTCCCCTGGTCTGGCATGCAGCCTCTGTGTGTGTGTGTGTTGGGGCATGATGGGGAGACTGAGCCCCTCTGGAGGACAAATATTTAACATCCGGGTCACTGGAAATAAAGGGAGCCTCGATATCACCTTTCAGGGTCCAGTGACTCCAGGTTCTTTCTGCCTGCCCAAAGAATTGGCTAGGACAGCCGATGGACCACTAAGTGTAACTTTTATTTAAAGTAAGAGCAGGAAAGGAAAGAGTGAGGAAAAGAGAAGAGCAAGAAGAGATGCATCCTGCAAACAGGATGGGCCACTGTGGTGCAGGACAGCAGAACAGTACGACTGCAGGGCCAGTGGGCCACAGCCACCATGTTCTATATTCTTTCAGATCCGGGTCATTGCAGGTTGTTCTGCCCACACATCTTGGCTGTGACTGACAGGTCACATCCCGTTGTTCAGCCTCCACTTTGGTTATATCCTGTTTCCAGCCAACCTGCCATGCACTAATCTCCTGCCTCACCATTGATAGTTTGGCAATTTCTGTGGTGTAAATTCTCCCACTGTGTCAAGTTCAAGGTCCTACCACAATGTCACTCCTTGGTGGAGCGGGGGTCTGCAGGGACTCCTCCCATGTCATATTCGCACCACACAGATGCCAGGACACAAGGAACTGCATGAACATCTATGGTAGCAAAAGAACTGGGAAACAGGGAGCTGTGAGTTATTTCTACTCTTTCTTTTAAATGTATTTGTCACTTTATGCATTTTAGTTTTTAATAAGGACTGCATTTCACAACTGGCTTGCAAAGCTCCTGAAAATTTAGGGATTGGCTCCTGGTTAGCGTATGTTGCATGCCTTCAGGGTTTTGTTATCGTTCGTTCGTTCATTTTTCCTTTCCTTCTTTCTTTCTTTGTGGTCCTGGGATTGAACCCAGCACCTTCTCACTGAGCTACATCCCCAGCCCTTTTTTTAATATTTTATTTTGAGTCGATGTCTCACTGTGTCACTAAATTACCCAGGCTGGGGTCAAACTTGAGATCTTCCTGCCTCAACGTCCCAGAGTGCTGGGATTACAGGTGTGCACCCCCCATGCATGTTTTATGGAAGTGGAAGCCGTATGTGATAGGTACTGTTGGTGACCCATTCATACTCTGCTAGTGACTGGTGTTGTCACCCCCAGCTGTGAGTGCTGCGGGTAATGGTGAAGGGTGATCTGAGATGCCAGAGACCATTGAGATACCTGGTCGCCCCCGAGACAAGTGACAACTTACACAGGGTGCAAATCCAGGCCCATTGCCTCAAGGACCATCCTTGTGATGTGAGTTCCACCCAGAGCATCTGTGGACCAAGCTTGGTCCTTCTGTCAGACGCATCCTGGCCTGGCAAAATGGAAAGCTGGATGTGAGTCCCTGTGGGATGCTCCAGAGGCTGTTCCTGTATCAAAAATAAATGTCTAAAAGCAAGTGTAGAATTTTTTAGAGTAGAAAACAAACTGTTTAGGCTAAAACTTTAGGTGTCTAGCTTTCTGTGAATTGCTTCTTTTCCTAGGTTGGCAGTTGTGGGGACTTGGTTACTGCTATGACCTCGAAGTAGCTGGTGGGAAGGCTTTTCCATCTTTGGTCTCTATTTATTCTTCAGGGTGTGGGACAAAGTAGGGAACAAATGGAAAAGGGGTTGAGGCTTTCTTGGCGAGAAGAGATGAGGACAGACCTTGGTCCTGGGGAAGACCCACTGCATAGCCCTGAAGTCGGCTTTCCTGCCTGGCAGCATGTTGTTGAGGCTGGGAGGGAGGGGTTGGCAGGGTGGCTACTGACCCTCCCACCACCGGGCTGCAGGTGCCCTGGGGATGCCCTCTACCACCCAGAGCATCTGTGCCACGCAGGGCCCAGGTAGGACAATGTGACAGGGGACGGGGACTGGAAAGCCCAGAAAATGATGGGGGTAAGGGATCATGGTGAACGTGCCATCCTGGGGCAATGCTGACTTACCCCAGCAAAGAGAGAGAAGGGGGCTGGGAAAATGTGGGGGAGAGAGCGTTCCCTGTGTTCTTGCCGGGGAAAACACCCCCATAAGGAAACAAAGGCAGGGGACTCACAGAAGTGAGAGTGAATGTGTTCCCCTGCCCTACATTCTGATTTTGAAATTTTCTGGCAGGTTGTTATTTTGGCCCTCGAGTAATGAAAGAAAATGTCCTCTGAGGAAAATGGAGATGCAGGATGCACAGACAAAAAAGCTGACTTTTGTCCAAAGCTAGTCAGGGCAGGACCCTCTGCTCTTTCTGAAAATGTCCTTTCCTAAAGTGTGCAAGTCACCCTTGTCCTGGTCACTTTCTCACCACTGGGACACAATACCCAACAGCCACGGCCTACAGGAGGAGAGGTTTATTTTGGTTCATGTTTGGTCCACGGTCAGCTGGCTTCAAGGCAGGAAGGGCACGGTGGAAGGGCTCGCATCATGGCGGCCAGGAAGCAGAGAGGGAAGGGAGGGACGTGCATCCTTCCAAGTCACACTCAGTCCACACCACTTCCAAGGCCTGCCTCATCCGGGGATGGAGCCATTCATGAGGACAACACCACACCCATGACTGAGTCACCTTCCAAACACACAAAGCTTTTGGGGACACCGGATCCAAACCCTAACAACCCTGCAGTGCACAAAGCACCCACAGACACTATGGGCTGTAGTTGGTCTCTACAAGCCGTAGAGTAGGGGGAGCACATATTATTGCTCCTGTTTTATTGGAGCTTGCTGGGGTCTCACTGTGACCATGTGGCTCCTCCACTGCGTGGACTCAGGGCAAGCTGTTTATCTGCATGTCCTGAGCTCACTGCTAAGAAACCAGAGGTTGGGAAGTAGTAAAGGAGCCAGACCAGAAGGGTGACAGACGGAAATGGGACCCCCTCCCCACTGGGTGCGGGACGCTGATCTGCAGGGAACTCAACTGGCCACGGAGGCACTGGGGATGGAGAAAGCATAGAGTGACAAGGGCTTGGTGTCTGGGGACCTCTACGGTCTTCTTAGCAGGTGTGGCTGCGGCTCAGAAGGTCCCTGAGACCACATGCAGGCTCAGTGACTTACAAGGACCCACAGAACCCAGGAAAACTGTCACCTCCCCAGGACTGGGCCAGAAGAGAGCAGCTGTGAGTTCTGCTGTCCCCTCCCAGCCAGGGAGGGCAAGGAGTCAGTGCTTCCTTTTCCCAGCGATGACATGTGGCCATGTGGGCAGTGTTGCCAGCTGGGGACACTGCCCCAAGCTTTGGTGTCCAAGGCTCTTAACTTTTTATTAGAGATCAACCATGCAGCATGGCCGCCTGCTCATGTGGCTGACCTTAGTCTCCAGCCCCTGCAGAGGTCAAGGTGCTGGCGTCCCAGGCTGCAGCACATGCCAAGGGTCAGAGGTCACCTGCCAGGGGCCAGGCGGGAGCCAAAGCCATCTTTAGGGAGGAGGATGCTCTACCGCTCACAGACCATCCATGCCACCATGGCATCCAGACTGGAGGATTCTCTTCCTCAGGACCTCTGCACCATAGTGCCAGGCCCTGCCCATAGGGACGCTTGGAATCCTGTCCAGGCCGTCATGGGTCCAACTAGACCTCGGGAGGGAGGGTCTTCCGCTGCTCTCACTCTGCACAGTGCGACTCAGCCTCCAGCATCTTGTGTGAGAAGGCCGGCCCGGCCTCCACCCTGAGACCAGGACAGCTGGCTGCTTCCCGGCAGGAAGTGGTCCCTGTGCTGGCCCCACGGGCCAAGCTTTCACCTGGGAGCCCTGCATGCTCTTGCCCGACTCCCTCTCTGGGACTGCAGCCCTGCACTGAGCCCCTCTGGAGCTGGGCCTTGCTGTCTACCTCTCAGCCCGGCCTCCGCACACCTCCCCTCTGCTATTCCCGTTCCTGGGCTGCCCCCAGCTCCTGGGAGAAGTGCTCCCTCTTGCCAGGGCTCGTCCTGACTCAGCTGCAGAGTGCTGAGCGCCTGCTCAGGAGCCCTGCCCCGAGCCTGCGGAGGCAGCTGTCCTGCCCTCGCTGGCCGGCGTAGCCTTCACGTGCAGCTTCAGGTCCTCTGTGGTCACCATTGTCAAGGTCGGCCCCATCAAGCCCAGGCTGTGACGTCACAGTGCGGCAGGCTCACCAGCCGGCTTCAGGCCAGCGCTCTGCAACAGTGGGAGGTCAAGGGCCACAGCCTGACCGACCCACAGAGAAGCTGCGGCCCCAAGACGAAGGACGCCTGCCTGGCACAGACGTCGCCCCAGCCCTCGGAAAGAACCTTTCTTCCAAGTCTGCTCGTGGGCCCGGCTGGGGAGGCAGGGCCGAGACACGTGTGTGAACGACAGGATCTGGGGGAAGGACCGAGACTATTTTAATATGCAATGTTAGAGACAAAGGGGGGCATCTCATAATAACAAAACATCGCTACATCCGGAAGAAACAATTACAAACACACCCAAACCTAATAACAGGGGCCCAAGCAGACCACAGACATGAAATGGACACTTGCCAACAACAGTTGAAGACTCCAATATCCAATTTCAAAAACAGAATGAGCAAGAACAACAAGGAAACAGAAAACTTTAGCAACAGTATAAAGCAATGGGACATCTAAGAGACACCTATGAGACACCCTACCCAGCGGCAGAGCACGCGCTCTTCCCGAGCGCCCGCCACAACCGGCCATCCGCTAATAAAACAGAGCCTCCACTGCACTCTGGGGCGTTTATGTCAGCAACACGGAAAGCTATGTTCCAACAAAAACCTGAGCACAAATGTTCACAGCAGCTTTGTCTGTGATAGCCAAGAGTCTGAAACAGCCCAGATGCCCTTTCAGCAAACCATTTTATCATAATTATTATGTGTTATTATTATTCAAAAGCACCTGAAAATCTCAGCACTCAGACAGCTTCTACTCCGGCTCTGTGCACACCCCACACGCATGCACAGAAACAGGCCAGGCCCACTTTCCCTGCAGGGCTGTGTCCGTCCCAGTCCTGCTGCAGCATCGTGGGTGGCTTTGCAGTCTGAGAAACTCCCTGAGTCTCCGAACGACCCCCTTCTGTAGGGTCGCTTGTTGCAGATGTGGTCAGGCACCTGTACTCTTTCGTAAGCCGCTTTTCACTTTCTGCACGATTATACCTACTGGCAGTGTAAGGTTCCATTTTTTATTGTTCTGTTCGAAATTTACAATTAATTCCACGTTGATGCTATTTAGACTTTCCCACTAGAATATAAACATTTGTGGTGGCTACCTTTTTATATATAATTCCCATTTGATGCTAAATTCCCATTGGTGGAATTACTGGGTCAGCGGATTTGAGTTTTTAAAAAATTTTGAAATGATGCCAGAAAGCCTTCTAGGAAGTGTATGGATTTGAATTTCCGTCAACACTGGTCCAACCGGGACTGTGTCAGGCACTGCTGTTTTAAGAGGCTCCTGTAGGATCTATAAATTTTGGACGCGCCAAAAGTCTTTGGTCAAACACAGGTTAAAGGTCAGAGCTTCCTCCGGGACCTGCTCAGGCGCCACGCCCTTTTCCCTCCCGGCCCCCAGCGCCGTTTGCTTCTCTTTGCTGCCGCCTGGTGGTGGAATGGAGAAGTTCATCAGGGAGGACCGGAGAGGGAGCGGGGACATCCGGGGATGCGGGAGGCTCTCGGGGCTGGGGGGTGAGGCCTCGGAGCGAGGGGAGGAGAGCTCAGGCCTGCGCTCCCAGATCCTGGGGGGTGGCCCTCGATTTGCTATGGGGCAAGCTCGTTCTTCCCCCCTCCCATTGTGATAAAATCTGGGCGAGTAGGTAGAGATCCAGGCTGCCGATTTTATTCATTAAGTTGCGGCTTTTAGTTTTGAGGAGGGCACACTAAGGAGCAATGTCCAATTCCTTACGCATAGGAAGGGTACACATTGCTCCCTGAACCTTCTCTGCGTGCCATGCCCTCGGCTTTTGGGTTCCTCACGAAATGTATTTCCTACTGGCGGTCTAAGATGACCGGAAGCCCAGATTGTAATGCATGGGTCTGAAGATGCTTTCTCATGGGACCCCAAAGCAAAAACACAACAAACTACAGCTGTCCAGTCAGAATTCCGGCGAGCAAGCCTGGCGTGGTGGTCCGTACTTGTAATCCTAGCACTCTGGGAGGCTGGGGCAGGAGGATCTCAAGTTTGAGCCCACCCTGAACAATTTAGCAACTTAATGAGACTCCGTCTCAAAATATAAAAAAGAGGAGGGGCTGGGGATGTAGTTCAGTGCCAAGACTCTGGGTTCGATCCTCAGCTCTCTCTCAAGTGCGCCGGATGGAGCGACAGTGCAGGTGCACAGGCACTGGGTGGAGCCACTGTGATACTGCGTCCCGGCCTGCGGGACCTGCAAAGGGCAGTGAGAACCCATGACTTGGAGATGCGGAGGGAGCCGCGGGGCTTGAGGCCCTGGGTGTATGACCTGGCTCCCTCTGGGTCCCACAAGTCTGGAGCGGAAGAAGGAGACGGTTTCACCTGGCCGGGGTCTCTCTGATCCCACCGCGGACCTGGTTCTGCAGTGCGATTGAGCTCCCGGGAAGATGCAGAGGGAGAGAGCTGCCACCAGGGGGCAGCAAAACACTACCGCTGGAAGCGTGGGACCTGGCTGGACAGAAAGGGTCTCAAAGGCCGCAGGAAACAAGGGGCCTCCAAAAACAGCCCTGGCTTGTGTCTTCCCTGGAGGCTCCAAGACGAGGGCGGACTCCAGCTTTCAAAACGGGCCGAGGGCCAGCCAGAGCTGGTTCGTACAGACTCCTGAGAGCAGATAAGTTTCCAAAACATGCCAAGCCAGTTGGTAGACATAGCCGTCACTGAAAACTTATCATGCGGTGAATTATATTAAAAGCAAAGATAATAAACATGAAAACTCGTCACTTTCTCTTGATTATACTACAGTCGGTGGTCGTCTGTGTTCTTGCAGTTATTTGCATGTATTCTCAGAGAAGGAAGATAAAGGCTTGGATTTGACCTCCAGCTCTGAGAACTCGTACTCGGACAGCAGGTATGGGGGACAGCAGAGAAGAGTTCAAGGGGAGAAGTCCAGGCAGGGTGTGCCCTCCGTGTCCTCCTCACCACTCACAGGACCTGGAGCAGTGGGAGGAGAGACGACCAGCCTGAAGAAGGGACAACAGCAAACGCTGGCAGGAATCTGAAGGGTCAGGAAGTGAGTGGGGATTCAGACTTCCTCTCTCTGTAGCCAGGACATAAAGCCAAGAAACCTAGCTGTGGCTCAGTGTGAAGAACCTCGATGGAGCCATCCAGAGCTGGGACAAGATGGCTCAGGAGCGTTGCTTCCTCCCACGTGGGTGGGATGCATAAGAGGGAGTCTAGGAATCCTGCAGAAAGGTGTAGGGTCCATGTGTCAGCATCATAATGTCACCTGGGAACTCACTAGGAATGCAGGACCCCAGGCTCCACCCAGACCCGCTGAATCCCAATCTGAATTTTAGCAAGATCCCTGAGTGATTTGGGAGCATTGATAGTTTCAGAAGCGTCAAGTTGAATTAGATGCCTTTGAGGTGAGTACTTGTCACCTTATTATTTGTAATGGCACACTAGATGGAAATAATCTGTATTTGGTGGCTGGTTAATGCATTAGAATGATTCATGTGATAGAATAACTGCTCACAGAATAAAAAGAAGATGACTTTTATAAACTGGTGAAGATGGAACCTCAGCTGCATTGTTAAGTGAATGAAACAAAGTCTTTCCTGAAATTGAAATTTGTTCTACATCACCAAATACCTAAGTTATTTTTCTTTTTGCTGGGACAAAATACCAACATCTGCAAGTTAAAGGAGGAAAGGTTTATTTTGGCTCAGAGTTTGTAGAGGTTTCCATCCACATATGGCTGACTCCAAGGCAGGTTGTCAGGCAGAGGAGAAACAGTCCATGGCAAGGCAGGAAGCAGCAAGCCTCATTTTCCCTTTTATCCCACCCAGGCTACAAGCCTTTTGGGTGATGCTACCCACACCCAGGGTGGGTCTTCCCATTATCCACACCTTTACTGTGCTAAACCAATCAGTGGACTAATTTAGTTATCACGCCCTTAATCCATATTCACACACACACCTTTAATCCACACACACTCAAGATCCACCCCTCTCAAAAACTCCACCTATGAGCACACGAGGCTTTGAGGGGACATCTAGATATAAACCATACACTAAATAATTACAATAAAATTGATCCTGTACAAATACCAAAAGAATATGTGTGTGTACATTTTTATAACCTTGAAATGCACAAGATCTAAGTATGGCTTAAATCCAGAAGGCATACATGAAAAGACTAATAAGTTTAGACCATGCACATAAAAACTACACATTTCTATTTGGTATTAGCTTTTCATTGCTGGGGAAAAATACCCCAACACCTGCAACTTAAAAGAGAGATTTACTTTGGGTCATGGTTCCAGAAGATTTAGTCCATGGTCAGCTGGCTCTAAATCAGAAATATCATGGCAGAGCGGTTTGGTAGAGCAAGGTGCTTACTTCATGGTGGCTGGGAAGTAGAGCAGTGGAACAGCACAGAGAGGAAGGGGAGTGCGCAGATGTCACACCCAAAGCCACACCTGTGCGACTGACCCAGACACACTGAGAAGTGTGCTTTACTAATTCTCTAGGTAGCAATTAAACCAATCAGATTGACAGCCCAGCTTAACTGTCACAACCACCATAAAAAGCAAAAGCACAAATGACGGATTGGGAAAACATTGCAAAAAATGTTACTTTAATAAATAAAGAGCTCTTACCAACCAATAAGAAAAACACCAATGCTTTAATAGAAGTGGACGAAAGACATAAGCAATTCACAGAAGAAGGAATGAGAATAAATGCCTTTGAACATGTGGAAGGCAGCTCAGCCTAACCATGCAGATCAACATTATGGTGATGTGCCATGGTCCCTTAGGGTGGCAAAGATAAAATACTCTGAGTTTAACACTGGTGGGAGGGAGACAGGTATTCTCACATGGTGGAACACAGAAGGAAGCCTGTAGGTGAAGCTGTCATTTTCACGTTTGGAATCCCTGAACACAGCTCTTCCCATAGATTCACACATGTAAACTGACAGCTATTCAGAATATTGTTTCAGCACTAATTATGATGGCAAAAAACTTGAAGTAACCTAACTGTCCACCAACATAGATCCAGATAAATTAACTTGCCACATGCATGCAGCTGAATCTAAGAAAGCTGTAAAAAATAACATGGCAATTTTATAGAGACTGAAATGGAATGGTTGCTGATATATATTTTAATTTTGCATGTAGTATGTTAGCATCTGCAATAAAATATAAGCTTTTATAGTCTTAGAAATCTCTGGAATGATAACACAAGAGACGGGTTCCAGTGGAGCCTGAGGAGGAAATTATGGACCAAGAGTCAGGGTAGGAGAGAGTTTAGAATTTCAATCAATATCTTCTTTACAACTTTTTTTCCTAGTCTGGGGATTGAACCCAAGGCCTTTGTGCTAAACTACATCCCCAGAATGTTCATTAGTTTTCATTTTGAGGCAAGGTCTTGCTAAGTCGCTAATTTGCCAAGACTGGGCTTAACCTTGCCATCCTCCTGCCTCAGCCTCCTGCAGTGCTGGGATCACAGGCATGCACCGTCTGTAGCGAGCAGTATCGTTTGTGCCGTTGATTCTTTAGAGTACGATGCATCGTCTTTAAACTTTGAAAACCACGATTTGCAAGGACGAAGGACTCAGGCACAGATCAACACCCGCATTCCCATCGCACCCGAGTGGCCCGAGTAGCTTGGGGTCCACCCTGTTGCTCCTGTCCTTCTTGGCCTAGAGGTTAAATGCCTTCTTGACTTCAGGGCTCATTCAGTGTCTCGCTCCTTCCTTTAAGCCCACGGAGGCGGCCTTCTGCTTGCAACACGTTGCTTGCACGATCTCATTTCCTCCTCCCTCTCTCCCTTTTCCCTTCCTTTGCTCTTTGATTAGTCGCCTCTCTGGATCTACCATCAGAATTGTCCTGTGCATCTTTACATGGCCTCGATTCGAATCCCGTCCGGCCCTTGGTAGGGAGTCCTCCCCTCCCCCGACCCCAGGACGCCCCCGACCCCAGGACGCCCCCGGCCCCAGCCCACGGTGCGTCCAGTCCCTAACTGTTCCCCGCGGGTCTCACTTCCGCAGCTGCTGGGGCTCCTAGGCCGCTCTTCCTACACGGTCACCCAGGGCGTCCTGGCCCTGGCCCTGCGGGCCTGGAGTCCTGGTCGCTTCCTGTGCCCTGGCGCCAGCACGGAGCCCACAGGGCGGCTCTCAGCCCTGCACCTCGGCCCGGGGAGCACCCGGCCCCTCCTCATCTGGAAGACTCGCAAACTCAGGCGGGCCGCCGCTAACCCCGAATCGGATTGCAGGCTTTGCCTTGCCTTTTGTGAATTTCAAAACCCAAGGGAAGTTTCGCCCACTATTCCCCAGTGCCTGCTCAGCTCGGCCGCGGGTGGCCGTCCGAGTTCAGTGACGGACGGAAGGCAACCCACAGATACCGCATTCGAGGAGTCTGCAGTCAGTCCGGGAGAAGCAGTCATGTGAGCAAAATCCACAGCGGCCTGATCACAGCCGGGGAGCCACCCCGGGCGCAGGAGATCACGGCGGAGGGCCTCGTGCCGGGCACCGGCCAGAAGTGGGCGCGCCCCGGAGGAGCCGATTCTCTTGCTCAGGCCGAGGGAGGAACGCAGTCTATTTTCCGTCTCCCTTCGTCCTCCTCCTCCGCAGAGACAGGAAAGGAAACCGGTTTGGCCAAAGAGGCAGATGGAGGAGGTTCGTCCTGGTGAACCTGATGTGCAGAGTTAAGGCCCCGCTGGGATGGGTACCAGCTGAGGGTGCCGGGCTGCAGGGGCTGGGGGCTCCTCATGGACAGTCCCCTCCCTGGCAGGCGCAGCTCCACTCACCTCGGGCTGGCTGCAGCCCTCTGCCCTCCCAAACTCCCCAGGAAGGGCCCACAGGACAGGTCACCCCAAGCTGTAGCCCTCAGAGCCACACCCTACTCCTCCAGGAGACTCCCTCTCAGGGCTTCGCCCACCACCCCTCACCCACCCAAGTGCAGAGGAGGAGAAAGTGTCCATCCCCGTGCCGAGGACCTGACCACCAGCCACGGAGGGAAGGGCTTGCTGTCCTCTCCAGGCTTGGCTACCCCACTGGGGGCCTGAAACACCTGCCTTTCCTGACATGGTGGCTCAGGATGTGGGGGCCACTGTTGGAGGCCTGTGGGAACTACAGGCCTAGGTGACTTCCTCCCTGGGCTTGGGAGATCTAGCAGGGCTCAGCCTCAGGGCAGCCAAGGTGAGAAGCATTTTCCACCCTCTCATTGTGGATCTGTTGTCCCAAGGCCTGGTCCTGCAAAGCCAAGGAGCAAAAGCTCAAAGGTTGGTTAATTCTCAAAGCCCACAGCCCGTGGTGGCAGCTGCCAGGCGACCGTGCCTGCAAATTTAGACACTCAGCCTAGCTCAGGGAAGGGCAGGCTTCCAGAACATCCCGAGAGCCAGGAGCCTGCTCTCTGTGTCCACAGCTGCTGGTTCCCCATCCAGGAACCCTCCCCAGATAAATGGCTTCTTGTACGCAGAGCTCCTATCCAAAGCTCCGGGAATCCTATACGCCGACTGCATTAGCTACATGTCATAAATATTTATGCCCCTGCTGACGTGTGTCAGAGTGTACCTGCTATGCAGGGCAGGGCCCTGAAGGACAAAGGGAGAGGCAGAGCGTCCCCACCCTGCCTGCTGCCTGATGTCCAGGATGTCAGACGCTTCATTCCAGACTCTGTCAAGCAGAGACGGACAGCGCCAGGGCACTCTGACAGGAGTCCTTTACAGGCTGGGGGGCCCACAACCACAACGGTGAGCCCACTCCACTGCCGAGGTCCTGATTCCAGGGCCATAAATGTCCCCACAGTTCAGCTCATTAAACATGGAGCCTGGGGTTCAGGCTCCGTGTGCCCAGCACCAAGTTGGAGGCGTCGGTGCCAACCATTTCCCCACACAGAGAGGAGACAGAGCTCAGGAAAGCCACAGGCAGCTGAGCCAGGACTTGAATTCAAGTTCTTGGCTCAAGACCGCAGACCCTGGTGATGCCACATGTCCTGTCTCCTGGTCAGTGCTGCAGAGAACTGTGAAGAGGGGGTGGCCCGGGACTCGTAGGCATCTGGAAGGAGCTCACCAGGTGTGACACCCTGGCTGGGATCCACAGGGTCACCTGGAGAGGTTGGGGTGACAGCAGGGTCCCCAGCATGGTCCAGAGAGGAGGCCAGGTGCAATCATCTCCTGCCTCTCAGAGCAGGCTACCCGGGGCCACACTGAGGGGTGACACATGTGCTTCGGAGCCTTGTAATCCCCTTCTGTCCTTTCTCAGCCCTCTCCCAAATAAGCAGCCTGCCAGCTCCTGAGGGAAGGTGGTGAACATCCCTTCTTGACTCTGCTTTTGGGGACTTCACGTTGGTGGTCTGAAATTGGGAGTTTACATTAAGGAAATTGGCACTGAGAGGAACCAGACTCCCCGGCCCTAGCTGGCTGTTCCACATTTACCAGCACACTGCTCACCACTGCCCGTAAAATGCAAGGGGACTGGCTATTCGACAGAGCCTCAAGAGAGCTCCTGGCTCCTGTGCCAGAGACCGTCTTTAATTAACTCCTGGAGAGAAATCTGCACCAATGAGACGTGTTGCTCGCTTTCAGAGACTCTGTACTTTCTGTTCGGAATGCGTGTGTGTGTGTGTGTGTGTGCGCCTCATAAAAACCAGGGCTTACATTTACAATAAAATACATATTTTGATACATACAGGGTGTGATTCAAAAACACATTGGATGTTTAAATTAAAAATTGATTAAAGGGCCGCATATTTAGCTCAGTGGTGCTGCTCCCTGCCTCGAAAGTGCAAGGTCCTCAATTCAATCCCCGGTACCCCCCCAAAAATTGATTACAGTAAAAAACCCATTGTCATTAATCCCCCTCTCTGAGCACATTTGTTCTGACGCTGTTGCCACTTTCTAAAGCAGCTCTGGAGTCCTCTTTCATGAGTGTCTTTAGTTGAGCTGTTGTGGCTGCCTAAGTCTTCTGAATCATCAAAACATTCACCTTTCCAGGTCATTTTGGGGAAGAGCTGGAAGTCACATGGTACCAGCTCCCGGGAATGAGGTGGGTGAGGACTCACTGGGATGTTTTTACGAGCTGTCTTTCTATTGGAAGGCACTCGGCAGCAGCATTCATGCTAGTTTTTTTGTTTTTTCAGTACTGGGGATCAAACTCGGGTCCTTCCGCAGCAGTGGCAAAACCACTGAGCTAAATCCCCCACCCCAATTCATTCATGATAGTTTTGATCACACCTCGTAAAGACACTCATGAAAGAGGACTTCCAGAACTGCTTCAGAGAGCGCCAAGAGTGATACATGTCTTCCAAGTGAGGGGGGCGTAATTTGAGTGGGATTAATAGCAATGTGTCTTACTATAATACTTTTCTTTTGGTACCAGGGATTGAACATCAGGACCTTGCACTTTCGAGGCAGGTGGCGGGATCACTGAGCTAAATCCCCGGCCCTATAATACATTTTTAAAATTTACACAATCACTATATATTTCAATCACACTGCTTACGTGCATTTGTACAGCAGCTCGTAACTCCTGTGCTCAGAAGTCAACAGAGGTATGAGGTCACCCCAGGAACCTTTGCAGGAGGCCCCTGTTCTGCCAGGCTGGAGGCCGGCCAAGGTCTGAGCTCAGAGGCTGGGGACGGTGGGTCACAATTACATTGCCAGGCAACCAGGCTGGAGTAAGATGAGCACTGGATTCTTTCAGGGACAAGTGAAGGCAATGACTGAGTCTGGATGGGAGGAAAAAGAGGAAGATAAGGAGGCAAGGGTTGCAGGGGTGAGGGGCGAAGGAGGGGAATTCTCCATCCCAGCCAAGAAAAGTTTACATGCAGAGAAAAAAACCATTCTCTCACCTCTGCGCCCTTTCTTGCAGTGTTGAGCTACACCTCCAGCACCTTCCCTTTTGTTCTGAGACAGAGTCTTTCTAAATTGCCCAAGGTGGACTCGAACTTGCCATCCTCCCGGCTTACCCTCGCAGAATGCTGGGATTACGAGTGTCTGCCGGTGCCTGGTACCTATGCCTTCTTACCAAAGGGGAATGTGGCCTGCTCCCAGCTGCTTGGTCCATGGCCTAGGGTGAGGCATGGCTGCTGGGAGAGTCCTCGGGCCCTGGCCGGGCCCCTGGTGTCTTCCCTTCTCGCTAGAAGATCCCCACAGGACGAGCCAGCCCAGCATCCCAAGTGGCCTCCCGCCCCTGTGCCTGGAAGTAGGAGCTGAAGGCCCTCAACCCGGAGCCTGGGGACCCTGACAGCCTGGGTGCTGACAGCCAGCCACTGTCACCTAACCTGCCCTTCCCCATGGGACCAAGGAGCGAGACGGCACCCAGATCCTGAGGGGTGGGTGCTCTGCAAAGTGAGAAGCATAAGGTATAATGGGAAGCTGTCAGGGTGTACAACCCAAAGTCCTGGGTTCGAATCCCTGCTCTTCCATATGCCAGCTGTGTGACTCTAGGACAGTTACTTTCCATCTCTGTGCATCATCAGTACAGGGCTGTAGGATCCAAACTTCACCAGGGAGTTGGAGGTTGAGATGCTTTCTGGAGGCGCCCAGCACATGGCCCTGCACCCCCTGCCCCCCCAAATGTTGCTTCCTCACTCCCTATGCTGCTCACTGCCCATGGCCGGGTTACCCCTCCTTCTGACTCTGCCACTTTCTAAAGCGAGGACACCGGGGTCAAGCCTGGAAAGCCCTGCAGAACGTGAGGTGCTGTAGGTCTGGGGTGCTGGATGCAGCACTGCCCCAAGGCAGGGAGGACTTGTTTGTTTCTGGCAGACTCTGCTGGCTGGCAGCGTTCAGAAAGCCGGTGCCTGTGTTTGCCCAAGAAGCAGTGTGGGCCTGCAGCTGACACTGCCAGGGCCACCCCTCCAGCTCTCTGGCCCTGGAGGGAAAGTGTGGTGGGGAGAGGAGGGGTGAGGAAGGACTCGGGTGCTCACTCACTCCGCACTCCAGGGCGTGCATAGGGCGTGGGGAGCAGGACCCAGAGAGCCCGGCTCCCATCAGGCCACCGCCAGGAGACTTAGGATGCACACAGCTGGTGCAAGGCACCCATTTTGCTGCCCCAGCCGGGATTTGGACAGCAGCTCAGACCAGAAAATATAAATTCCAAATATAGAAAATCTGCAAGCTGGTTCTCTAGTCCAACCCCTCAGCTCGGAACCAAGGAAAATGAAAGCCAAGGAGGGCCAGGGTGTGTGGAGTCGGCTGTGGATGGGGCTGAATGCCCAGGAATGCTGCCCACTGGGCACCCATGAAGCTGCCCTGGCTCAGGCCACACACACTCCAGGCACGGCGCCTACCATGGCGTAGGGTGGGGATTCTCAGCTCCCATAATTGCACGAGCCAGTATCCATCCAACCATCCATCCATCCACCCACTCACCCATCCATCCATCCATCCATCCATCATCTATCTGCCTTCTCTTAGTTCTTTTCTGTTGAGAATCCTAATGCAGCAGGCTGTGGGGAAATCATAAGACAGAGTGCAGGACCTAGCACCAGTACAGTGACGCTGTGACGACCTCCAACCTGGAGGAGGCAAAGGAAGAAAGCATCCGCAGAACTTTTAAGGAAAGACTGGTATGCAGAGCGCCCCCTTGCGATGAGCCGTGACAGCAGTGGAAGGTGCGGGAGGGGGGCCCGGAATTCAGCGTCCTTCTGCACTCCTCTGCCCTCTCCTCCTCTGCTGGGCTCCATGGGGCAGAGTCCCCAGTACAGGAAGGCACAGGGGTGACCAGAGGACATCCAGGGATATGGGAAAGCGAAATCTCTGCCTTACACTGACTTGCCGGGGCAGACACCTGGGAAGGCCCAGCCCTGACTTTTACACTGAGAACTAGGACACCCTGTTTCCTTGCTTCCTGAGAGCTTATCAGACTCTCAATTTTAAATCCAGTCAGCGACACAACTAGCACAGGCAGACGCAGCCACTGGCAGGCACCAGTCGACAGTCATTTTAAGAAAAGAAATACACAAGAATATGCACATATACAATGGGAAGCTGTTGAAATACAGATGGAACGTATTTATTCCCCACCTTGTTCCAAAGTGGATTTAAGGGCAGCTTAAAGTAAATTAAAACAAGTAAGGAGAAAAGACACAAAGAGAAAATAACAGCAGGAATTTTAGATGGAGGCTTCTGTACCAAGTATATAAATGACATATTGTGCGCTTGCTAAACATGGGGCATAAATTTAGCTCTAGAGTCCCTAGCGTTCAACTCAAAAACAGAAGCAGGCTACTTACAGGGCTTGTGGGGGCTCTTGGAAGCTGAGACCCTCAGGTCTCCGCTGCCTGACATCTGCGGTCCACGGTGACTGTCTCCGAGCTTGTGGCCCTGCTGCAGGCAATATGTGGCTGGGACGAGCAGGCTCCTCGCAAGTGGGTGTAGGGTCCAACTCCGGACCTCTCTGGGGAGGAGCTGGAGGAAGCGCCCGGGCCATCCCCAGAGTTGTTTAGGAACTGGGAGTCCCTCCCAAGAGTAGAATGGAGCCCATGTTTCGTTTTGATTTCCTTCCTTCTAGTAATTTTAGCAGTTTGTCTCACTTCAGGAATGAGGGCAGGATACCCATTTCCAGGTAATTCTTTTTATAATAACCAGTGTTTATTGAGCACTTACTATGGCCAAGTCCGCTGTTAAGTGATTTATGTATATCATCCCCCTTCATCTTCACAGTAACCCAAGGAAGCAGGTACAAAGTAGAAGGTTGAGGTTCACAGATTAGGAATCTGAGGCTTATAAACCGCTGAGCAGCTATTCCAAGACGTCGGTAACAGAGCAGGGACTGCAGCCCAACCTTGTCTCGCTTGAGAGATGGAGACCAGAGGACAAAGGCATCGCACCCTGAGCCCAGGGGCTGTGCGGGTCTGGGAGGTGACTGAATCAAGGGGGACCACGCAGCTGATGCGTTGGGAGGTGAGGCCTGGCCGGAAGGGGCGGTCCTGGGGCTCCTCTCTCTCTGCTTCCTGGCTGCCATCAAGCGAGCAGCTTTCCCTCGCTCTGCCCCGTGCCGTGCCATTTTATGCCTTGCTGCCTGCCGACCACAGACCCAGGGCCGGAAAGAACAACTTGTATCATGAGTTGACTACGGAGCTGGTCTTCATTTTTAAATTAGGCATTTTTATCTCAGCCTGATGGCTCACGCCTGTGATCCCAGCACTTGGGGAGCCTGAGGCAGGAGGACCACAAGTTCAAGCCAGCCTGGGCGACTTAGTGAGACCCTGACTCAAAGTAAAATAATATAAAAGAAGACTGAGGATGTTGCACAGTATAGAGGCCCTGACTTCATTCCCCAGTGGCAAAAAAAAAAGATGTTTTCATTGTGGAATTTCTGTGATAATTTTGACTTTTTAAACATGGCATTAAAATATTGTTTATCTTGATTATTGAGGTTTTTTGGCATTTCCTGAAATGTCACACAGCGAGGCAAGCTCCTCCCTCCCCTCCCCTAGTCCAGCCCCGAGAGGAGTATGGACCCCAAACCTACCAGGAGCCCGGCAGTGCAGTGCGCACCCCGCGCCCACTCCTGCTTTCCTCTGGCTCCAAGCCCGCCGGAGTCCACGCCCAGCCGCAGCTTCCCTGTCAGGAGAGAGGAAGTTGCCATCTCTCGTGACCCTGACAGTCGGGGCTGACAGAAGAACCAGGAGGAGAGGAAGGTGGAGAAACCCAGGCTGTGGGGCCGTTTCTTCTCATTTTCTCAGCAAGTGCTCACGGCTGTGTTCTCCAGCCTGTTACACCAGCAAGAACGAGAGCCCCACTTAACAGGTGGACAAACGGGGATTCAGGGCCAAGGCCGGTGGCCAGTGTCGGGCTTCAGTCCAGGGCTTTCCACTCCACTCTGCCTGCTCTCAGGCCTGGGCTTTGGGTCCTCCAGAAATCATCACCCTGGGGGCTCCTGTTCCTGATCGCCTCGGTACAGGCTCTTCTCCCCAGGAGTTTGAGGGTTGCTTCCCTGTTTCGCATCTGCAGGCTGCGAAATCCAATGCTATCCAGTCCTCAGGGGAAGCAAATGGACTGCAGAGAAAACCCAAGATGCTGTCTGAGTTAATAAGATAACAATTGGATGTGTTTCTCTCCCCTTCCCCCAGCCTCTGTCTTAAACAAGCTTACAAGTGTTCACAGTTTGCCTTTAAGTAATTTAGGGAAGGCATTTGAAATTCCCATCTGCCCGGCTCCCAGAATGAACGGCTATGTTTCTTGTCACCGGCTAACAGCATTTAAAATATTTACAGCCCTTTCTTTGCCCTGGGGGTGTAACAGAATAAATCATTGTTACCACCAATAAATCAAAAATTAATCTGCAGAAAGCTCGATGACTGTCTTATCCTTCAAATAACAAGTAGCAGAATCTATCCAGGTGACACGGCATCGACTCGGCCGGCGTGTCCCTCGCCTCCCCAGGGAAAAGGGGAATTACAGGGAGAGGGCACCAGGGCGCCACACCGCTCCCTGGTGGAGATGTGCAGGCGCCAGTGGCCCAGGCCTGGGATTGGGGACGCTGGCCAGGGGCCCTAATGTCACCCTAACTCCTTCCGGATTCCAGTTCTCCTTTCCTCCGGAGAAAGGCTCTTTCATACTGGGAAGTTTCCTTCTCCTGGCTATTTTTCCTTCTCATTAATTTCATTTCCTGCACTTAGACATCTCTCCTTCCGTCTTCTCTCTCTTTTCCCTCTGGCCCAACTCTTGAACTCTATGGATCTTTTCTTTCCCTTTGCTTTTAAAGCTTCTTCCCTCCTTTCTCTCTCACCCTGGAATTTGGGATGGAGAAGTCAGAGATCTAGTCTGAAGACTACAGTATGTGCTGAGTAGCATGCAAGGCAATCCCAAAGCGTTCCATAACATTACCCCTGTTTTACCAACCAGGAAACTGAGGCTCAGAGAAGTTCAGTAACTGATAAAATGTGGGATGTTTAAGTGGTAGATTCCAGAGCCCGTGCTCCTAGCCGCTCCTCTGCTGCCGATGGTCTTGAAAGTCACATTAAGGAGTCTGGAAGTTACATTTCATGAAATTTAGATCCACTGAAGCTCTTCAATGAAGAATGTGACATAAAAATTTAATATCTGTGTTTTAGAAATGTTTATCTGAGAGAAAATAAGCAGAAACTGTTTCCATTTGTTAATTCCAAATGTAGGTATATAGACTTTTGTTTTATCGTGTTATTTATTGTGTTATTTATTCCTAATATCTTTTCCTGAATACATGAAATATCTTGTAGTTTCTTGTTAAGTTAGAAAAACATAATTCTTGGGGCAAAATTGAGGGCCTTGAGGCTCTGGGGATGAATCAAGGGAGTGTTATGACGATTTACACCAGAGGTATGGATCTGAGTAGAGCCATGGCAGTGGGGATGAAGGGAATGAGAAGCTTTTGAAAGATGCTGAGGAGGTGTAACGAGAAGACCTTGGTGGTCAGCTGGAGGAAAGGGATAAAGAATGAGGGTACCGAGAGAAGCTCAGCCAGTCCCAGAACCCAGAAGGAAGCTCCCTGCCTCCATCCCAGGCTCC
>NW_004624807.1:6290981-6417415 GCF_000247695.1 Heterocephalus glaber
GGATTTCCCCTGCTAAGATTCCTAGCCAGGGGTCCTCTGATTTGGAGCTCAGCAGGAGGGTCAAGTTGGGGAGCCCCAGCGAAGGGGAGACCACTGTAGAAGGAAGTGTGCTGTGAGAAGAGAAGAGAAGAGAAGGGAAGGGAAGGGGAGGGGAGGGGAGGGGAGGGGAGGGGAGAGGCGAGGCGAGGCGAGGCGAGGCGAAGAGAAGAGAAGAGAAGAGAAGAGAAGAGAAGAGAAGAGAAGAGCCCAAGGAGGCACCTTCCAAGAAGGTAGGTGGAGGGCAAGTACCTTATGGCCAGCCGGGTAGAAAGACAATCTCCATTCTCATGCTCACTGATGGGGCCCTGGTCCTGCTCTTTAAGTGACTGGTTCTCAAAGCACATGCAAGTAGATTTTCTTTCTTTTTTCTGTCTTTAAATTTCCTTGAATACACTTTGTGCATGCCTCCTAGTAATGTTCTTTCATAACTTGCTATTATCTCTGTGTTACTGCCTGAATGTAGGGAATTTATATTTGTCTGAATATAAAATAACATGTGTTCAGTGTAGCAAATTTGGAAAAGATAGAAAAGTGCAAGGAAAATAAAATCCTCCCATAATTCTGCTGCCCACAGATAAGCGCATTACTAACAGTTTGGTGTATTTCACACCATTTTCTGTTCCCTACAATATATGTAGACTTTATAAGGTTTTCACAAATGTACCACAACCAGAATGTATCATGTGTGATACTTACACCACAACAATAAAAATGACCCGAGATTTTCCTGGCTTAACCCATTAGGAGTTCATGAGTGGCTCCAGTAGCAGTCTTGGCCAATTGCTCAAGTTTGCTGGGTGGCTCTGCTCCACCCTGTCACTGGGGTCCTGAGCTCTTCCTCTCCTGCGGCACCCTTCTCCTCTGGGCCCTCCTTACTGTCTCTATCCAGCTCTCCAGACGGGGAGAGAGCAGTGAAGGAAGCGCACTCACTTCTGTTCACTCCCACTGGGGATGACTCAGTTAAGCAGCCTCACCTAACAGCAAAGGAGGCTGGGAACTGTAGTCCTGCCATGTGGTGCAGATCCAGGAAGTGGCTGCAAACCCATTTCTGTTACAGGAGAGGAGGGATTTCAGTGGACAGTAGCATTTATGGGACACTGGGGCAGTGCTGTTCTTCCGTCCTGTGGTACCCTAAGCTCCCCACTTGGGAGCTGTTCTCTGTATTGCCCAGGTCTCCTGCACTTCATTTGCCCTTTGCGGCTGCTGTCCCCAGCACTAGGAGCTCCTCCAGTAGCCCTGGCTCTCTTCACCTGGCCTGGGTTCCACTTCTCTGTCCTGGTGTGGCAGATGCCTCAGCTGCCTCACCAACCTTGAGGAGCTCATCCTCTGACTCACAATTTGAAGTCACTTACTCTTGCTGATGAGTTCTACTGCCCAGCAGTCACTCTGTATGTATTTGCTAAGCAGGAAGGGGAGTTAATGGGAGAAGAATGTGGTTCACCCTGCCCCTGGGGCAGGGAGGTCAGGAAAGATAAATCTGGAAAAGTCCAGGAGGTGGATGGTGGAAAGGGAGGGGTGTGGCCAAGAAGCAACCAGACTGGGAGGAGGTTGTGTGACTCAGAGTGGAGTCCAGGGAAAGGTGGCTGTCATCAGAATGGCTCCATCATTTTTAAGGAAATGTGTAGATGGGATGATTATTTAGACAGAACAAAAGACTATTAGAGGAAACCAAGAGAAAGCAAGAGTCAACACAAAGAAAAATAGCCAAAGAGTTTCCCGAGTCCTACATTCAACTTCACAGGTCCCACCTCTGTTCAGCCTGGCTCCCTGGCCCTGCCCCAGGAGTCAGCAGGGGAGAGGGTATAGACACCTAACTGCTGGAACATGGCAGCACTTCCGGGCCTTGACTCTCCCAGAAAGGTCACAGGGGAGTGCAGGCGCAGTGGGAGTACGGTTTTAGGCAACGTGGAGACAATACAGGAAGGCTTTCCATTTGAGCTGCCTGTCAGTAAAAGGAGGGAGGACAAGACAGGCTGGGAAGGACATGATTCCATAAACGGCTTTCGGAAGTGTTTGGTGCGTCGGATTGGTTTGGTTTGGTTGGAGTGGTTACTGGAAGAATGGACATATCAATGTGCTGAAGGGAAGTAGTCAGCAGAGGTTAAAAATCTGAGAAGATATGAACTAGACTCCATAAAAGCTAAATTAAATTGTGTTCTTCAAAAGATACTTAAGAAAATCAAGACATACAGAATATGTACATGTCATATTTTCATGTGAATATATATTTGTATATATTTTCATATATATTTATTTACATTCTTACAACTAAATAATGAAAGAACAAAACAATGGGCAAAAGATTTTAAAGGACACATCACAAAAGAAGATACAAATGACCAAGGAGCACATGAAAAGATGCTCAACATCTTCAGTCATGGGGAAGAAAATTAAAATCACAATGACATACCACTAAATAACCATTAAAGTGACCAAAACGGAAAAGATTGACAATAGCAAGTGTCAGTAAGGATGGGAAGCAACTGGAAACTTCCAGTATTGTTGGCTAAGCATTAAATGGTGTCACCACTTTAGAAAACCACCTGGCAGTTTCTTCTAAAGTAAACATGCCCTTAGCATAAATTCAAAGTTCCACTTCTAGGCATTTAACCAAGAGAGGTGAAAACATGCTCACACAAAGACTGTATACAAATAATCATAGCAGTTTTATTCATTTCAAGTGTTTGTCTTGCCTCTGACCTCAGGGGCTACATTTAACCCACATGTCCACCAACAAGTAAGTGGATAATTTGTGTCTGCACAGTGGAATACTACTCAGCACTAAAAAGGTAAGCTATTAATACACACAATGATATGATAAATCTCAGAAACTTTATACTGAGTGAAAGGGGCCAAATATAAAAGAGTATTTACTTTATAATTCCATTTATGTGAAATTCTGTCACAGCTCAAACTCATGCCTTATGACAGAGCCAGATCTCTCTGCCTAGCAGAGGTTGCTGGGCTCCAAGGGGGATTTGAGGGGGAATTGGTTGCATGAGGCAGCATAGTGGGGTGACAGCACTGCTCCGTATCTCAGCTGAGTTGCTAGTAGTTACACAGGTGCATTCATTTGTCCCAACTCATTTCTTGAAATGGTTGCATTTTATGTAGGTACATTATACTTCCATAAAGCTGATTAAACAATTTATTTTAAACACAGGAGAAAGAATAATGAGACTAAATCCTAAGTGTAAAATGGGATCCAAACTATAAATAAATAAACGGGCTAATGTGCAATAAGACAAGAGTGTGTGTTTTTGTGTGGAAGGGTTGAGGACAGCTGTGGGGGAGAGGAAGCGTCACACGCTCACCAGCCCTGTCCTTGTACCTTCCTGGGAGAGCATGAAGCCCTGTTTTCACAGGTGGAAAGGTAGACCAGGCAGATTTCGTTAGCCCAGGGCACTCTTGAACCCAGGAATTCAGAGTGGGACCTGGACTCCGCTCTCACCCCCCGTTATATGTGCAGAGTTGCTGGGAAAACATCAGGTTCTAAAATCCACCGGGAACCTTAGAGATCTCCAGGCACCTCTGACCGTGCATTACTATGCAGCTGGAACTGCAGGTTTTTGTCATTATTTTTTAGCCTTGGGTTTTAAGGCAAAAGAGACAGCCCAGCAAAGACTTACACTTGTTATTTGAAAGTATTGTGACAGCCAGGAAATTGGGCTAGTGTCAAGAGAAACCGCAGTGGCTGTTTCCTTTTTATTATTTTTTTAAAAGCAATTTTGATCTTTCAAGCCCTGTGAGAAAAAAAGTTTACTAAATATACCTCTGTGGGGGTGTGTGTTGATGCAAGCATTTATCTTGTCTCTGATCTCAGGGAGGCTCCCTCTTCCCTGGCTCCCACCTCTGCCATCACACATGGCTTCTCCCTCATGGGTCCCAGTCCCCATGCTTCTGAAATCCGTGGGATTGGGGGCAAAGGTCAAAACATTTTCTAGAGGGGGTGGGCCAGCACCCTCCTTGCCAAATTTGTCTTGAGATTACAAAAGGCAGAAAAGTGTTTTAAGCAGGGGGAAAAGAATAGAGGCAAATTTATGGCTTATGTAACAAAAAGTCCAGAGTGGCCAGGCAGTGGTTATGGCAGGATTGGGCTCAGATCTACTAGGCGACAGTGAGTTGGTCATCTGTTTGCCTTTGCTCTGTGTTGGCTTCGGTCTAGGCTCTATTTGTAGAAATTTGGCAGCCAAAGCTGTACCCTAAATCTTTCTCAGGCTCACATTCCTCCGATGGATTCAGGGAATTGGCTTTTGTTGGCTCCTTTTGGCCTGACTGGGGTCATGTGGGCTTCTTTGAACCAATCGTTGTCACTGGGGGAGTGCACCCTACTGTCTTACACCTTAGAGCTCAACCCAGAACTCATGGCAAGAGAAGAATGAAAGGGTCCCCAACAGCAATGTGACAGAGCAATTACGCTACAAGAGGACGTGGCTAATGGGAGCCCAAATGACCAACGTCCACTGAGCTCAGGGACATGCAACAGGGTCTTCACGGTCCCTCTGGCCCACTCTACTGAGTCTTCAGAGGAAGCACGGGCAAGGTTTCCAAATTCTCCCAGGGTTGACTGAGTACCGCAGGAGTCTGTGCTTGGAGAGGGAGCTAACGAAGTCCTTGGAGCAGCTTTCAAGGGCTCCATACGTGGCCCCGACCTCTGTGCCCATTTCTCCTCTAATTGAATCCTCTCCCTAGCCTGACTAATCTCATTTAGCATGATATAAACACTCAAGTTCAAGTTGCTCGGTCAAACTGCAGCCCCACTATTTAGTATTTGTATAATCTTGACCAGACTATTCTCTGAGCTTGTTTCCTCTCAGTTCAATAAGGATGGTAATAACATAATGATAACAATATAATAATTTATTAGTTTAAAAGGTTACGGGAGATTGTGTAAAGGGCAACACTTACAGGGCTGATAATTTTCCTTTGTCCTTCTCCCTCATATTTATTCTCAGTCCTTATTTACCCTGCTGAGGCCCAGGATACTCACTTCTTTTTTAGACACCACCCCCTGGGCTCCTTTGCCCTCTCCTTCTGGGTGGTTTGGCAGTGGGGTTGGAGTACAGTGTTTCCCACCTGCCCCTCGCATCACGTCCGTGGTAGTGGTCGTGACCCTCAGGGATGGCACCTCCTGCCACGTGTCCCCTCCTCCATGACTCCACCTCTGGTGTCCTCCTTTGGTGATGTTATTTCTCCCATTGTCGGCCCTCGAGGTTGTGATGGTTTCATACAGTCGCTAGGTCCTCAGTCCCTTAACATTCTTCATTTGCTCCTTAACCTTGCTCAGAGCTCCGCCATCTCTTCACTGAGATATCTGTGCCTAACCCATCTGGTATTAGATGTTGCTTCCTGCTGAGACCCTGACTAATACAATAGTGGATAGCAGAAAGAGTAGTTCTAGTAAACAATGTTCAAAATGAGATTCTATGACCAAGTTTCTCATTTATTTAATGAAGATGTAAATGGAAGGAAATGGGACACCAGTGTGGTGTGAAGTAGTATTAAGATTATTACTAATGTTGATGTTAGCATGGAAAGTCAGCAGAAGGCAAGATTTAAGTGAGCAAACGACTACAGCAATTAATTGCTGTAGCAACAGTGGTAAATGCAATAACTGTAGAGTGAGTTGGCTACTTCTGACTGTGCTGGAGGGTGTGTGTGTGTGTGTGTGTGTGTGTGTGTGTGTGTGTGAGAGAGAGAGAATTTGGCCCTTGAATTTCCAACTCAAGACACAGGTGTAGAACAGAAAGTTTCTGTCGAGGCCTTGAAAGGATTCCTTAGCTCATGTGGGTTCCAAGAAGTCACAGCTGTGAATCAGGCCTAAAATGTAACCCTGTGGGTTGAGATTCTCCACACCTGTGCACCCTCTCCCTGCTAACATTAGGGCACTGTTTCGGAAGGAGGAGGACCTGAGACAGAGATGATGACAGGAAAGAAACTGAGGTGCCTGAAGTGAGACTTCCCATGGGATGCTGCCTGGCAGTAGGTCGTCTGCTGTCCTCGAGGTCGAGCCTTACTTAACTCATTGCCTTCAGACTCGCAGTGAGAGTTAGGGCTCGTTACAGGGCAGAGGAAACTGGGAATGGCTCTTCCCCAGAAGGGAATAGGAATTCTTCCAAGGGAATTGCAGTGTTGTTCCATTGTATCGTCGGGGACTTTGGAACATGTATGGGAATAGATTCCAAGAATATTAGACCAAGGAGGATGAACTGTAGTTGAATTGGATCAAACTTGTCAATATGGGTGAACTCACCTGGGATTCAAAATGTACTACAGCAGTGTAAGGGGACTGAGAGGGGCTCTAACAGTTTGCCTGGTTGAGTAATTAATCTTTGAGTTAACAGTGAGCTATCGAATGAGGCTGGGTATACCAAGACTTCTCTTAGTGTGATAGGAAATGTATCTGGAATATGTATCTTGCTTAGTCCCTCCCCTAAGGCCCACTCCCTCACAAAGCACACTGCCCTCACAAAAGCATTTGGAAATTCATCAGTAAGAAGAACTCCGCATCCCCTGAGCTCTGTGTAGCTGTCCATAGACCAGAGGTGATGGTGAGCAGTGTTGCCATTGAATCGGGGGCTCAAACACTGAGAGCAACAGTAGGGACCCACAGTCACGCACACACAGTGACTGACTAGAACTGGCCACATTAGTTCCCTGAGCCACAGAATGAAAACTATTAGGGTAGAAAGGGCAAGAGGAAGCCTCTGGAAAGTGGATATTACTCACCCTCCCACCTGGCAAAAGTGGTCCCATATCCCAAGGGTGCTGAAGGGATCCGAGGCGCCATCAAAGCTTGGGAGATGAAGGGACAGTGGTTTCAATCATATCCCTGTTTGACACTGACTTCAGGACTGTGGATTGTCCTAAATTCGCTGCTGAGCCCAGCTCCTGCCCTGGCCCTACTGTCTTTACTAGAGTGAGGACACTTGGTACATCACTATTCACCTGGAGACTGACTATTCTATCTTAATGAGTAGGAATAATCAGAAGCAGTTTGCTTTCACCTGGCCGAGACAGGCACACACTCTGCTCTCTATCGTAATATAATCTGAAGGAGGCTCGATACTTCATAGGACTCCCAAGCTGGTACCTTGCACTGAATTGAACCTGGTAAACAAGGTGCTGCAAGAAGCCTTGAAGCCTTCGTAAGATAGGGGCATGACAGGGAGGAAGAGAAACCCTACAGCATGTAGGAGCCTGAGCCTGACCCCTCCAGTGGAATGCCTAGGGATTCAGTGGAATACAACCCTGCACAACAGCCCTTCCGAAGTTCGTTAAATCGCTCTGCTTTGTACTGTGGGGCACACACAAAAGGCCCGACAATTGGTAGATCTCTTTGAATCTCGGAAAAACATTTGGGTATTCCATTCTGGCCCATTTATGCTATAACCCATTAAGTGGGTCTCTGAGCAACAGTGGAGTCAATATTAAGCCCAGGCTGTGGCACAAGTTGCTCTATCATTAAGTCTTTTTTTTTAATCGCTAAGTCTTTTATCTGGCAGATTCAATTGTAACCAGATTTTTCTTTCCCAGTACCAGAGATTGAACTCAGGGCCTCATGCTTTCGAGGCAGGTGAGGCACCACTGAGCTAAATCCCTGGCCCTGTAATCAGGTATTTTGACTAAAGAATATCAAGTGAACCCTGAATCTTGCCCAAGGGATGCCAAGTGGCCCTGCAGCCTGAGCTGTTCATTATGAATTGCATGTTATCTCATCCACCTGATTACACATTTAGGTCTATGCAACAGCACTGCATTATTAAATGATGGGCTCCATGTGAAACCAGGCCTGTGTAGGGCTGGGAGGCATCTAATAGACTGAGACGCCCATTGGATCTGTTCCTGCAATTTCACCGTCTCTTCCCCAGCCTGAAGAAAGGGCCGCATGGGAAATCTCCTCTGCAGAAGGAGGAAAAACTGCAGCCCTGGTTTATAGATAAGTTTGTTTGTATCCTGGCACCAGCCGGAAATGGATGACCAGTACGTTTCCATCCTGCTCAGCAATGAGCCTGGAAGACAGTGATGAAGAGCAACCTCTCAGTGGGCAGAAACTTAGAAAAAAATACCTGATTTGCTTGAAAGGGAATATGGGCTGGAGTACAACTTATTCAGTCTCTGGGACAGTGGTTCACAGTTAATTTGACTGGTTGGGGGTTTGGAAAGATGAGGAGTGGAAGATTGACCCGACAAGGAGACCTGGAGACCAAGCATGTGGATGGGAGAAAATTGGGAGGATATCGAAGGGCCAAGGAGGCATGGAGCAGAGAGCACTCCCTGTGGAGGAGGAGTCCCAAAATCAGGTGGGCAGAAGTTGCTGTCATCAACTTCTTTCCCCGGCTACTGTGCTGCTTGTTCCATGGCCCCGGGTATAAAGTGTCTATCATGGCAAAAGGATCACTGTAACCAGAAGTCCCTCTCACTAAGCCTTCTCTAGCAACTGCAACAGCTGATGTCCAACTTGCCAACAGCAGAGGACAACACTGAGCCCTGGAAAGGGCACAGTTCTTGTGGGAACCAGCCTGTCACTCAGCTTTGGGATCCACCCTGCCAGAAGAGGTGGGGGTTTGTCTTCACAAGTACAGATACATATTCTGTACACAAAGTTACCTTTGGCTGGATGAAACTTCTCCCCAACACTATCATCAGAGGCCCTACAGAATCCCATTACTATGGTATCGGGCAAAACATTGCCTCTGACAAGAGAATTCATCTTAATACCAAAATGGTGGAATAAAAGGTTCATGCCCACAGAAGTGACTGGAGCAGCTGGTCCCATAGAAGAGTGGAAGGGCCAGTAGAGAGAAGCTCACTTACGACCCTAACTAGGGGACAACATCCTGAGATTAGAGTGCTGTCCTACTGGATGCCATAGATGCTTTAAATCTGTGGCGGAATGATGGTGCCATTTCCTTCAAAGCCAAAATATAAATGCTGGATGACAAAGTGGAAGACGTGGCTGTGACCTTCTCACAATTACTCCTAATAATATACCAGTAGACGTTTCCTTGATGCACACTTCTGGCCTTGGCAGATTTGGAGGTCCTAAAACTCCCAAGGGCAGAACAAGGAAATAGCCCTAGTTCCATCAAACTGGAATTTGACCCTCTCTCCCTGACAAGGGGCTACCTTCTTACTGAACAAATAGGCTTCAGTAAGGGGGCTCCATGACTAGTTAAGTTGCTTGGCTGCTCCTATGCTGACTTTCAGAGCCCCGAGGGAGTGGCTCTAGAATGCCATCCACGATGACCTTGCCAATGGCAGAGGGAGCCTCCAACTGTCTCAGAGAAGCACAGGTTGGAGGGGCCTGGCTGGATGCCATTCTCCCTCCTTCTCAGCTCTAGTGAATGAAAAGAAAGATTTTTAGAGTTCCAGCCAATCCGACAAAGAGCGACTGAAAAGCCTTCGGAGGTAACAACGCAACACAATCAAGGTTCACGAGATGGATTGTTCTGGTAAATTGAGCTTTTAAGTAACTAAGTTTTACTCTGAAAACTCTTGTTAAATGTCCTCTGGAAATGTCTGACTCTGCTCTTTTCCACCATAAGCACAGCCTGGTGAGCATGGTGGTTGCTTTCTTGGATGAACAGGGACGTTAAAGAGTCTCCAGATAATTATTTCTGGAAGACCAAGTCTCGAGGTGATAATGTAGATAAAGAAAGGGAAAGAGATGGGGCTGAATGGCTGTGCAAGACATAGGTTCCTTTATCAAGAGATAAATTCCTGATATCAGCTTGATTCAAAGTCATTTGCCTTTTGGAGGAGGAGTCCCAGCAGAGTTCTGGGTAGTAGAAAGCTTCCGGGAGCTCAGGATTTATTATTGTAATGATAATGGCTGTTAACCTGCGATGCTCATGTTTATGTGGGGCACTACCTTTTCATGCCTCTTTCCTATTTATAGTCTCCTTTGAGTCTCACATCGGCCCTTTGAGATGGCGAAGGCATGTTTTGTTATTTCCACTCAACATTTAGAACAACTGAAGGGCTTGAGACTGAATGATTCCCTTACATGGCTGGCAGCAGACTAGAACACCAATTCCTTGAATTGCTGCTCTCTATTGGTTTGGTTTCTGTTCTAGGGTATTCTCTCAGGCCTGGATGAAGGGAGGAAGGTACTACATTTTCAGGGATCTCAAGAAAGGAAAAAAAGGGAAGGAAAAAACGTGGAGATTCTATTGCAGTGGAAAAGCTGGGCTGCAGAAAAGCGTGGAGGGAAGACAAGGGGTTGCCCCCAAATCCCTGTGTGTGGGGCTAAACCTGGCAACTCCAGAACCCCAGTGCCCAGCACAAGAACCATTCCCTGCAGCAACCCTGCCATTCTCCCGACATCCTTACCCAGCTCTCTGGTTCCTGCCAGGAGAACAAAGTCATGAGATGCTCCCTCCTCGAGAGGAGGGCTGCAGCTAACAAGAAGCACCTTTTGTTTCCTGTTTGTTCTCCACAGGGAGCAGAACTGCCTTTCTGGGTGACAAAGTTGCCCTCAGTCACGGAGCAAGCAGCGATACAGAGAGCAGGGAGAAGGAGTCAGAAGCCCTAGCAGTATAACCTCAAGCAAATCAGATGAATTTTCTGGGGCTCCATTGATTTCCCACACATGCAAGAGGAGAATTATCCTTGCCCCACTTGAATTCCAAGATTGTTTTGGAAGTAAATGAGATCATATGCAAAGAGAGACATACTGTGCTTTTCAGAAACAGGAGGACTAAGAACAACCAAGTCACCCGCAGATGCACCACACACAGCATCTGCAGAGAGAGGATGAAGCTAGGTTTCCTAAGTACAAGAAAACCGCCTGCACCATATGCACACATGGAGGAATCATCTAATCCGTTCACAGGGAAACCAGCAACACAGCCTCCTCCCCTTGTCTCCAAATTGTTGTCCACTGTTTATATGTCTGTTATCTTGGGCACCTCTGCCCTGGGTCTAGCTGCTGTTGAGGATGAGGCACACGTGGCTGTCTGACTGTGAACTAAACAAATACAAGGAGTCATGTTTTTCTCTGCACATCAGTTTTCACATCTGTAAGAAAGAGAGGAGGAGGTTGAGATAAAGTAATCAGTTTTACTAGGCAATCTCTAAAGCCCTTTAATCTCAGAGTCAATGGATTCAAAATTCTGTTTCCCTAAAGAGAAGTTTTTCCACTGTGGGTCATGTTTATGAAAGACTAAGGGCCAGGTAGGTATAGAAGAGAAGGTAAGAGGTTTAGGGTGTGCAAAATTCGTGGCGAGGGGGAAGGAGGTGGCCTCTCAAGCAGCTGAGGAAGCCGGGAAGAATGGACTGTCCCCCTGCTGAGAAGTGTCAGGACTTGGGGGAATTCAGGAGCAGCCTGGGAATCTGGGTCCCTCGGCCCTGGATTAAGTCCAGTCCGAATTACAGCGGTGCCGTCTCCTGCAAGCAGGTTAGACATGTCATACACGCGTGTGTGCGTGCCGTCTAGTACTTACTACAAAGCCTAGCTTCGTCCTCTCTGTAATTTAGTGAAACCAAGCAGAATTGACCATCTCCTCTGAGGACAGCGAAGGGCAGGGTTTGAATCCCATAACTGGAGACAAGCAGCAGGGACAAGAACATCCCAGCCCATTAGCCAACTGAGCCAAACCAGCTCAAAGACAACCTCAGAGTGGCCTTGTAGAAGGGCTTAGGGCACAGGCCTCACCCAAAGTCCGCCAGGCTGTGCAGTCAGGTGGATTCCCTCTGAGGAGGAAGTCGGAGGTGAAGGGACCCACATCCCACCAGGCAGAGAGCCCCACACCCTCTCTCTAGGCGCTGTGGTTTCCACAGAAAGCCTGAGCAGGGTGAGGACTCTGGCGGCTACAGGGGATAAATGGTGCTTAGCTCTGACTCTGAAGCGTCCTGGTGTATTAGTCAATGTTTACTAGAGTCAGATGCAGAGGAGTGCGAGAGATCTGTCCACACTAGAGATCCGAGGAACCCAGCCAGGACCTGGCTCCCAAGTCCATGCCCTGAACGAGTCCAGCTGAAGGCCTAGAGCTCATGGCGATGTTCCGTGCAAGTCCGGACCAGGAAGCGGATGAATCCACGATGGAAGACCAAAGGGTCCTCGCGGGGAAGTACAAGGGCTAGAGAACCTGGCGGGCAGGCGGAAAGGTCCCTGCTGGAAGCCCATTTAGTCTTTTCTTTTTTTTTCTCCTTTGTTGCCTATTATTGGATTGATCTGGTTTTTATATATTTTTAATTCACCTTTTTCTTTGATTAGCTTGGTAGTTATACATTCTATATTTTTCCTTCTGGGAATTACAGTCAATTTTTATAAGCACTTTTATTGAATTATGTACCTTTAACATTTTCTAACTTTGTGTGTGTGTGTGTGTGTGTGTGTGTGTGTGTGTGTGTACCGGGGATCGAACTCAGGTCCTTGAGCTTGAGAGGCAGGTGGCAGAACCACTGAGCTAAATCCCAGCCTAACATTTTGTTTGTTTGTTTATTTTTTGGTACCAGGGATCGAACTCGGGACCTTCCCCTTGTGAGGTAGGCGGTGAAACCACTGAGCTAAATCCTCGGCCCAAAAGTTAACTGTCTTTTCTTTTTTTTGGTACCGGGGATCAAACTCAGGTCCTTGAGCTTGCACAGCAGGAGGCGAAACCGCTGAGCTAAATCCCCGGCCCCTAACATTTTAAAATATGTGCTTAACAAAGTCTAATATGACTTGTCTTTTTCTCCTTATAATGCATTACATTTGTTCTCTCCCTCCCATCTTTCAAACTCCTGCCATCTATTAGATTGAGCTATGTGAAATTGCCGATATTCAATTATTCACCCATAAAAAGGGCAATTTCAGAAAATAATATCTTCACTGGAACTCTATTTTAGTTACATCTTATGCTGAAACACCCCCAGATTTGTATTTAATTTTTTTAGATTTACCAATAGATAAACCAATTTCTTAACTCACTATTAATTTGTTTTGGTTTTGTTTCCTAAACACAGAATTTCTTCATTTAATAAATAAAAGCAACCAGCAGGAATTAGCCCAATTACTATCGCACTGCACTACTGAACAAATCCTGGGTTAAGAAATAAGCCTCTGCCCCCTGTTCTCCTCCTGTGATTGCCTGGTTCTAGGCTTCTTCCTTTAAGCTGAGCAAACTCCGAGGCCTCTGCCTGCAAAGACTGTATCAGAGAATGCATGGATCTCTGCCTCTTTCACACGACACCCAGATTTCACCAGGCGTAAACATCTCGCCTCTTGGTTTGTACTTACGTATAAGTCCAGGTTTTGGTTGGAATCTGTCTCTTAGCCAAGGGTTTATATCAGAATCACATGGGTCTTTAATGTCACTATGAGTTTTTGACAGTCGTTTTTTTCTTTGGTTCAGGTTTTTGTGTGTGTGTGTGTGGTACCAGGGATCGAACTTGGGTCCTTGAGCTTGCACAGCAGGTGGCGAAACCACTGAGCTAAATCCCTGGCCTGGTTTAGTTTTTTTTTAATGTAAGTCTATGAGTAGTGAACTTGCAATCTGTGAATGTTTAAAAACATTTTCTTTTCACGTTCATTTGTGTATGATACTTGAAATGGGTGTGGGATCTAAGCTGACAGTTATTTATCCTAAGCATTCTGTCTCTCCCTTTTCTCTCTTCTCCTCTCATTTAACGTATGTCTGGCCTTCTCAGTCTGCCCTTCTTATCTCTTAGCCTCGGTTTCCTGCTTTTACCTCTGTCTCCCTGAGCTGCACTCTGCATTATTATCTCAGATTTAGCTTTGTGAAAATTCCAGCCAATTCCTTCTTTGGCCTTGAAAAGACTACTATTCATCCTTCCATTGAATTTTTAAAATTTTGACTCACGTGTATATATATATATATATATTTATTTATTTATTTATTTATTTATTTATTTATTTTGTACCAGGGATTGAACTCAGGACCTTGCGCTTGCAAGGCAGGTGTGGCACCACTGAGCTAAATTCCCAGCCTGTTGACTGTTATATTTTTATTTCCAGAATTTTCATATATTCTTTTGTTGTGTTTCTTATTTATATTGTTCTGATATTTGTTCCTTCTTTGATATTTTAACATTTTACATATATATATATATGCCTCAGCATGCCAGGCAAGTGCTCTACCACTGAGCTGCACGCCCAGGTAATATTTTAACCTTTCCAATGTACTTACTAAAAAGCGCCTTTTAGATTGCTTTATTATGTCATTTGATCATGGCCTGATACTGAGGGCGCAAATTCTTTTAGTTGCTGCCTCTGCTGACCACCTCGTGCTTGCTTGTTTTCTCTTGTGATGATGATATTTGACAGTGAGTTGCTCTTCGTGGCATTCCCATGTACCCTGGGCTGTAGAACTGTCTAGAAGTGTCCCTTGTCACAGGCATCCACAGGGCCTTACAGGTTTCAACAGTTTCTGGTGGCTTTTATGGTAATTCTCAGCTGGGGTCGCTGGCATGTGAGGGAGGAGGGGAACTTAGGCCCCCTGCTAGTTTAAGATGCCAGTTTCTTAATGCTAACACTGTGCATACACCTGGCCAGAGCAGACGCCCAGCTTTCTTCATCAGCTTCCAAAAAAGCTGGCGGGGTTCTCTTATTCTTGTGTCCTGGGTGCGGCAGCTCTTGCCATCCCCTCTTTTATGATCCCCACTTTTATGCATGGGGCCTACAGCAAGACTCTTTGCCCCAGTCTGTCCCAGAGCAGTGGATCTGATAATCCCATGAGCCTCTTACCTTGGCCACAATACCACATGGCTTTGCATTTTCTCTTTGGTAACATGGAGGGGACAGGCTGAGAGGCGCAGTAGCACACATTCCTGTCTGCTCAGCACACCCCACTGGCCAGCAGTTCCAGCCTCCGCTTTTATAGCGAACAGCTTCTCCTTTGGGGTTGGAAGAGACAGAATTCATGGTCTCTTTTGTCTGATGCCTGTTCAGAGGGAAGAGGGGCCTAACTTTCCACAGAAGTCAGATGACAAAATGAAGATTTCTCTTGGGAGTGGGAGTGTAACAGCTGAGAGAGGAGGCGGCAGGACAACCCCTTCTCAAGAGAAGTTCACAGCTACTTGGAGCAGGGGGAAAATGGAGCCTGGGAGCTCTGAACAAAGAGGCAGGGCTGCTCAGGAGACAGTTAACATCTCAAGCTAGGCAGAACCTGCCCACAGGCTGCTTCAGACCTGTGTGAAGAGGCCTGAGGCTGCCTGCAGGGGTGTGTGTGTGTGTGTGTGTGTGTGTGTGTGTGTCTGTGTGTGTGTGCATGCAGGGGGTTAAGCAGCAAGTGTTCCGAGGAAGAGGGTTCAAGAAAGTTCTGTTAGGGACAAAGCATTCTGTTTGTACCGTGGAGGTTTTCTTTCAGCCCTTCTATAACTGGATTATCTCGTAGATCCTAAGAAGAGCTTTCTGAGCCATTAGCTAATTAAATACTATGCATGTTTTAAAATGGAAAACAGGAGAATGGATTCAGTGTCATATTCTGTTTTCTGTTACTGCACACAGCAGCCAGCTACCATCTGGCACTTACTCAAATGAGGCAGTGCCATTCACATCCGGGTCCGTCTCCAAGAGTCCATGGGAAGCCGAGAGTACCCATGACCTTTAAAGCATGGAGAGCCCAGAGGGCAGTGGGATTCTCACCAAGGAGACTCAGAGTCGGGAGGAGCAGAGTCTGTCAGGTATAACAAGGGCAAAGCATGTGGTTTTCTGGACACTTAATGCTAAGGGAGGGTGAGCTGCTGCAGAAGACTGGAAAAGGGAGGGCAAACCTCAAGCCCTGCTCTCTGCTGTCCCAAGCAGAGCGGCAGCAGTAAGGTTGCAAAGGGAGCCAGAGACTGAATTCTATTCTTACCCAGCTGTGTGGCTCCAATCACCACAGCACAAGCAGCCTGATTATGGGAGCTAAATAAACAGCAGGGACTCAAATATCCTGGGGGTAGGGGTGAGGGGAGAAAGAAGCAGGGGAGAGAAGGTAGCCCACTGGCTTCCTGCAGGGTTCAAGGGAGAAGATATTTGCTTGGAGATGGAAAGAAGCAGCAGAGGCTTTGAGCCCTGTCAAAGCAGGGAGGAAGATCCACTTACTCTTTATGCTGGGCATCATGGGGTGTAATGCCTGGACCCCAGAGCTGCTGAAGATCACAGGATTCAGAGACTTTTCTTGGTGATGATGATGATGATGATGATGATGATGATGATGATGATGAAGAACATGATCATGCTGCTGCTGATGAGATAAACAGCAAATACTTCCCCAGTGCTTAGGATGCCAGGTACTCTGTGAAGCACGTTACATATAATAATTCACTGAATCCTCATAATAACCCTGCAAGGCACAGGCCGCATAAGAAGCTTTCCCAGATTCACATACCTAGTAAGTGGCAGAGATGGTTTTTGAATCTTGGCTCTTTTCCTCAGCTTCATTCTTTTTGGCTAACAGTTTTGAGATATACTATAGAGTGGGAATCTGCAAACTGAGCCCAACCCTGTCCATCTCTATTTTGTTAATAAAGCTTTTGTGGAACACAGCCACACCCATTCATTTATGTAGTATCTGTGGCTTTTTTTATACCATGATGGTAGAGTCCTGAGTAGCTGCAATGGAGACAGTTATAGTATTTACAGTCTGACCCTTTGTAGAGAAAGTTTACTTATCCCTGCTGTAGAAGTCAAAGCTGAAAGGACCAGATGTGGAAGAAGCAGGAAGAGAAAACTCCAGAATGGTGACTTGCGGATTGGGGGACACTCTGATTCATCGTCCTTTTACTGAGCCCCCTGTGTCAAGCAGAGTGTGGTGTCATAGAGCTTGGATACACCGGGGTAGGGGAAAAGGAGCTCTCATGGCATCCATGAATAATGAAGATAGAACAACTCTATTCTTATTTACTATCCAACAGGATGGGATCTTCTTCCCTCTCTTTCAGATATCCATAAACCATTAAGACCAGCCTAGTGGATTATAGGAAAGGCTGGAGAATTTATTCATTCATTCATCACTTTGGAGAGCCCGTCCACCCAGTGCCAGAGGCGCTGGGCTGTGTGTTGAGAACATGACAGACATGGTGTGCACTCAGGACTCTCCCGACTGTAACAGGAAGAAGAGAAGAATTCAAGGAGAGGAAGAAGTTTTGGAAAGCGGTGGTGGTGGTGGGGCACAGCAGATGCCTTCTATCTTTCCAATAAAGGAAGAGGGCAGGGCAGGTTGAGAGGCTCAAAGGCAGAACAAACACTGTCAGATAGTTGCGACCTGAGTGCTCAGCATTTCCTCAGGACGAGACCCGGGCAGGATTGCCAGGCAGCACTGGGGCCCGATCTGAGGGTGAGGTCGTGGATTGGCAGTAAAAGCAGGCTTAGCAGAGAGGTTTCCTTGGAGCAGCCGTGTGCACTGGGGGAAGGTGTGAGTGAGAGGTGGCCTCACTGGGGCAGAGACAGCCATTGGGAAGGACAGGGGTGCGGAGTCCATTAGAGGCAGAAGCATCGGCTAACTGCAGCAAGGTCATGGGTCTCGATACTGGATGTATTGATTAAGTCCAGGTCTGCAGAGTAAAATACCCTTCCTTCTTGTGGCAATCTCGAGACCTGATCTCAGGCTGACAGGCTTCAATGATGCTAATGTTGCAAGGACCCTTCAGTTCGGAGAGATGATTAGCATTGCCAATCAGGCCTGGGTGCATCGATTTTCTAATTAGCCTGAGGTGTGCAGTGGCCGCTTCCCTTGTTAGGCTGTGTGAGCCAACATAGCCACCTCCACACAATGGAGAGTCAGACCACCCACCTTAGGCATGGCTTGGGAAAGGGCAAATGGACATTTCGTAATCTTTAATGCAAGAACACGACCTTTCTTGTAAGTATAGATCCACTTTCTTCCCCTTGTCTTCCTTCCGTAAATCACACCCATAAGACACCAGCTAAGATTTATTTCTGTTTTACCCAGTGATTTGAAAACACTATGTAGCAACCTAGATGGAGTCCTGGGGATTTTTACAGTTCTCCCAATCTTTACCCTCACTAATCTTTCACAGACAACCACACCTACACAGAAAGCTTGAAAAAAAATTTTTTTAACGCAAATTACTTCAATGGGCTCTTTCCAATGAATTCAACCTAAATTTTATAGAAACGACTCTCTCTTTTTTGGCTTATATTTCATTAGTGTATATACATTTCATTAAAAGCATGTAATTACAGAAGAGTGCCATTGGCATGCCCAGTGTTTGGACCATGCACAGTTGGCTGTTGCTAAATGGACTACAGGGGATGCTGTGCCTTTTCTGAGGGCCTCGGGGCTGGTTCAGGGCTGAGGGTTCACTGTCCCGGGGTGGAGGGAGTTCAGCCCAGAGCCCACACCATTGTACATAGGTGGCTGCCAGCTCAGTGCTAGGCTTGGGGTACCACACAGGACTCCTGCCCTGGGAGAGGGGAGTCTTTCCTGAAGGCTTATGGTCGCCCCTTTTCTGGGTCATCTTTCAGACTCCAAATAACCTTGGGAGAGGGAGAGACTCCTTAAACTCCTAGGGAGCATTAATGAGATTCACTTTCTTCTCATGCAGAAAACTGATAGTGATTTCCCAAATTTTGAGTTTTTGCCCAGTGCCCTGGCTGAGCCGGCTTCCTGGGTGTGCAGCCAGGGGCTCAGCGCCCACCACTAGAGGGCAGCAGGCACAGGGCGAAGGGCTGGGGAACATGGCAGCAGTGTTTGAAGGATGAGGACACAACCCACTGTTGCTGTTGGCCTTCACTCCTGTGCAGCGGAACTGGAGACCTAGCTGACTCTTCTTTGTTAACCCAGGACCCTGGCATTAATTGTGGACACAGGAATTTATTTCTGGCTCCAGCTTCTGGTATCTTGGAAATGGGGACCAGCTGAGAGCACTGAGGCAGTGGGGCTGGACATCGCTCCTTCCTGCCCAGTAGCCTGGGTCCTCTCTCCAGCTCCACATCATGGAGGAGCCCAGGTTTCCAGTGGGAAATGGACAGAGCCATGGGGGAGCCACAGAGCCATGGAGGCTGAGGACCAGATGTGCTTCTGGAAGCCAGAACATCTGGGAAGCAGAAAGACGTCATGTTCAGAGCACTGTCTTTGGAGTCAGGCTGAGTTAGAATCACAGCACTAGCTGGGCGTGGTGGCACACAACTGTAAGCCCAGCTCTGGGAGGCTGAGGCAGGAGGGCTGCAAGCTGGCCCAGTCTAGGGCAAGACTCTGTCTTAAAGCAAAAAGGGATGGGAATTAGCTCAGTGGAAAGGCCCTGGGCTCCCCAGTACTGAAAAGAGAAAAATCAGCACTGCTTGTTCCTTTCGGGCGACTTACACAGTATAACCTTTTTACACATGTGCACAACCTTTCATTTGTGTGCCTCAGTTTCCTCACATTTGGACACTTGGCACACTGTGGGCACCCTGGAGGTTTCCTACCGATGCCAGCTTCTCCAGGTGTCAGCCAAGAGATAGGGTGGCAAGGCGGGGTCTACAGGTCCGCAGCGGTCAGGCCAGTCCCCGTGGAGCCCTCCTCCCACTGCCTGACCTCACTAGAGGACCAGAGTGAACTTGTTCAACTGCTCCCTGCTTCAGTTTCCCTTCCCACACCAGAGGAAGGCACCTTCTAGTGAGAAGGCAGTGGACCTTCCCAGCCAGGCCGGGCCAGAGCCCCTGGCATTTGGAGATTCCTGCATTGGATCCCAGGACAAGCAAACCCTTGTAACTTTGTCTTTCAGTTCCTGCAGCCCCCCAGCCAAGGGTTGTTACCTCCCTCTGATTCTACCTCTGACCTCCTTTCTCAGCCTTCCCGAGGCCGATACCCTATGTTATGGTTTTAAAAGTTTCTGCAAACTTTTTATACCCTTTTCTATAAGAGGTGGCATCTCCCCGCCTCCCCAGACTTATAATTCTAAACAGCAAGGTGTGGTGGAGGGGAAGCCATGGACTTCGAGGCCGGCTCATCAGAGACAGCAGTTCCTGGCCCTTCCTGTGGAGCCCCTGGCCCTGGGGAAGCCAGTGGCTCTGTCCCTCAGCGTGCCCCACAGTCTAGCAGCTGGGGCTTCTTGCCAACACCAGCCCCATCTGGCCCCTGGTGTGTGTAAGCAGCTCCCCCAGCCTCGTCCGAGCATGCAGGTGACAGGTGCCCAGGTGACAGGTGAGTGCCGTTCCCTGAGAGGCCTGGAGCCAGCACCACCAGCTTCGCTTCCCAACCTGCACAAACGGGATTCATTATCTTGGTTCCCATCGGGGATTATTACTGCGCTGAGCCACTCAGTGAGAGGCTGAACAGATGTGCAGCAGTAGAGGAGGAATTTGCCATCTCGCCTAAGTGACTGAAACCTGGCTCACTGCTGGCCCCATGGGGACTGCTGTGCCTGCTGTCCTGGGTGAAGGCAGCAGGGCCTGATGGGCCAGGAGCAGTGCTCTGAGGACAAAAATATTGGCTCCTCTTATGCTTTGGGTCTAGATGCTCCCCGAAGCCCTGATTGGTCAGAGGAGGCTGAATCTGGAATGCACGATGCTGGGGTTAAGGGCCTGTGACTACTAATCCACTATACTTGAGAGAGTGGTTCGGCCGCCCAAATCCCAGCAGTTGGCGTGGGATAAAAGGGTCAGAAAGGCTCGGTGAAGGTCCCTTGCTGTCTTTGCCACCTTGTGCGTGCCCTGTTGCTTCTCCTCTGTGATGCCTGTCTGCCATCCCTGCCTTGGAGCCAGCAGATTATGAACTGAAAGCTCTACTCACTGTGAGCTAAATAAACCCTGTTCCCTTTCACTTTTGGTGCCAGGTATTTTGTCTCCAAATGAGAGAAAAATAACTAATACATCTCCCTTTTCTTTGGTAGTGGTGGTGGTGGTTCTATGGATTGAACCCGGGGCCTTTAGACTCATATACATCCCCGGTCTTTTTTTAAATTTTTGAGACAAGTTTTGGCTCAGTTGCCCAGGCTGGGCTTGAGTTTATGATCTTCCTGCCTAAAAATTAAAGGCGTGCACCAGCACACCCTGGGGAAAAACCTTAGCTCTTTGAAAGCTATCTGAACCTCTCCATCTACGTCGGCTCAGTAGAGAGGCTAAAGCCCAGGATTGGAGCCTATGAAGTTTATGTGTTAATTCCTGTGGCCACCACTGCGTGTTGCCAATCAAGAACTCACCTTCCTTCTTTCTTACCAAGAGAACTCAGCAAAAGACCATCATTCCAAGCCTCCTGGCCTAGGTTCAAGCAGTGACACAGAAACAAGTGAAATGTGGGAGTTTTGAAAAACTGTTTAAAGGAAACTAACTCAGCTGAGGATGGAGCCTTCGTCCTTTCCTCTTCCATTTCTGCTGCCTAGAGTTGGGGTGTCAATGGCTGGAGCTCCAGCAACCCTTCTGGACTGTAAAGTAACCTCAAGAGCAAAAGCCATGTGCTAAAGATGATGGAACAAAAAATAAAATTTATATTTAAAAACATACATTGGTGGCAATATATACCAGGTTTTTTTCAAAACAGGTTTCCTATATCAAATCATTCAATCTTCACTGTGATCTCCACGGACAGTTACTTTTATTATTGTCATCTTATAGATGAGGAAACAGAGAGGGAAGTAAGTTCCTTAAGGTCTCATAGCCTGGGGAAAAATTAAAGCCCAAGCAGGGTGACTCGAGTGCGAATTCTCAGCAGTCCTGTGCCTGGCCTGGGTCCTGATGGCCAAGGAGCAAACACGCCACACCTGGGCCAACCCACTCCGCCCCACCTTTCTGTGCGGGAGAAAGGAGCCTGGAGCTGGCTTGAGCCGCTGCTATTTTGAGCTTCTATTGTCAGCTGCCAAGCGCTGCCTCCCTGATGCCTCCTCCAGATTGATTTTCATGGCCCCGGGCGCTGCTCCACTGCTCGAGTGTCCGGGAAGCCTCTCCCTTGCACGCCCTGCTGTTTGTACACCTCTCACGCAGAGCCTCACAGTCACTTGTCCAGCTGGCCCTCACCCAAGCTGGATGACCGCCTTCTGGCGTGGGGCTGTCTTAGCTTTACACATGCACACGCACACACCTTACCATAGTCTGGCACATAATAAGGGTCCAGGACATGTTCCCTGGATGTAACTGAATCCAGGGGAACACCAGTGCTACACAAAAGCAGCATGAAATAATATCACATCAGATGTGTTGGGATACAGTAACCCCCTCTCCCTCCTCTCTGACCAGGTTGCAAAAATCCTTTTCTTCTACAGTGAAATGAAACTTACTTCTTTTATTTTTTTGCAGTACTGAGGATTGAACTCAGGGGTGCTCTACCACTGAACTCTGTCCCTAGCCTCATTTGCCCAGGCTGGCCTTGAACGTGCAAAAGTCCTGCCTCCGCCTCTGCAGTAGCTGGGATCACAGGATGTGCTACCGTACCTGGCTGACAGTGACCTGTGTCCAGTGGGCCTTTACAGGTTACTTGATTCTATGACACGGAGCGGTTGTTGGAGACAGAGAAACTGAAGCTCAGAGTCACACAACTGATGAGGGGCAGAGTCAACGAATCCAGGACACCCCATGCCCTGCACCTATGTCCTTACAATCATATCTGAAACCCATGGTGGGGCATCCAGAGCACAAGTCTAGGTCCCGGGCCTCGTTTCTAATCAGGCCTCCTAACCCTGGCTTGCCTCAGTTTCCCTAGCTGTAAATAGTGGGGTGATGGCTGAGGACCCTTCCAGCTCTGGCGGTGCCTGATCCTGACTTGAACTCGAACCAAGGCCCGGGATGGGAGCCTTTCCTTAGAGCAAAGCACGAAAGGCACTCGAGGAGCGCGGGAGACACACGGGGACCCAGGCCAGGAGGCAGCTCGTGGTCACCTCTAGCCTGTCCAGCCCGGTCAGCTCTCTGAGCTTAGCTAGTGAAGCAACAGCAACAAGGTCACTTGCTGGGAGAATGCTGGGCCACAGACACATCTCTGTCGCCAGGAGCCCTGGGATGGAGGTCTGCCCAGCCCATTCCCTGAGTCGAGCTCCGACTGCACCAGGAATTCTGGGAGGCTGTCACCTTGGTGGTGGTTGGGAGAGGCACGCGAGTGGGAACAAGGTTGCACGTGCTCTAGAGGAATCAGAGTGCTGGAGAATCCCCAGGGGTTCCAGGAGACCCCCAAACAGAATGCAAACTGTAGACAAGTGGTGGAGAAGCAGTTTCCTATCCACCCTGGCCCTTCCATGGCCAGGGTCCTGGGTTCAAGTTCAGCTCTGATGACACCCACTATGTGGATTTAGAATTTAAATTGGGTTCTCCAGTTTGCAGAACTAAAGCCAACGGCACTTGTCCTCAAATATATCAACTCTGGCTTGCCACGAGTACCTGATAGTGATCAATACTGATGTCATGTGGCCCCTGATGGCTTAGTCTTCGCTCTCACACCCATGGCTGTATCTGGGCCTCCCTCGGCTCCAACACAGAAGAATTATGTTGAAGTGCATGAAATTGCTGATATTCGATTGCTTTTGGCCTCCAAAACTGGCACTTTCACGTGGCACAACTGAGAATTTGTTTCCTCGTGCTGGTTTTGCAGTGAGGAAGCAGACGCTTTACCCTTGTGGGATTCACCAAGGCAGACACCTGGAGGGTGAGCAAGCAGAGTGCTGGGCAGCAGGAGAACACACAGAGAGGCCCAGAAGCCTGAGAGAGAAAGGCCTGCTTTCCGGAAACGGCCTGGAGGGTCCGGGAAGGAAGCGGTTAAGAGATGACAGGCCAGGGACAAGCCCTGCAGAGGGCTTGTGTTTTATCCTGTAAGCCACGGGAGTTGTTCATCTTCTTGCTGGGAAGTGACTCGGTTAGATTAGCCTGCTGGCGAGACAGAGGGCAGAGGGAGGAGGGAGGGAGACTAGAGGCTGCTGGGATCTGGGGCTGTGGGTCTGCCCACACCCCTTCTCCTACACCTCCTTGTTCCTTATTCTCCTCTCTCATCCTCCCAAGTCCCTGGCCATCTGGCTCAATCATTAGTTACTGCTCCTGAGTCATTTTAGACTTCACCTCAGGCCATCTCTCCTCCTGGGAGAGCAGTCACAGTGTACTGCTTGCGATGCCTGCAGGAAGGTGTGCCCTCCCCGATGTCCTTCAAGGCGGGGCCTGAGGGCAGTTCTAACACCTCAGCAGAGCCACCTGTCACTCAGGTTCCAGCCCTCCGCCCGCAGTCACAGGTCTGCAGCCCACAAGGTCACAGGTTCCCACCAAGGGGGCAGCACGGTGGCCGTGTGGTAGCAGTGTGACCGGAGCAGGTATCTTGAGATTGTGAGCCCCACAAATTGCTAGTGCCTTCAAGACCTGTTTGGACCCATCCCACACGTCCTGTTCCCCCATCCAATAATAGGGTAGCACTGGGCCCACCCCACTTGGCTGGCTGATGTGATCATGTCCTGGTCATGATGGGCCCTAGGCCCGCAGGGCCACCAGGAGTCTGTGCTCTTGGGTCCAGTCTCTGAGGTCCACAGAAAGTCATGAGCTAGCTCTGACATGAATATTTACAGGACAAAGTAGGAACATCTTTGTCCCTGAGTCCCAAGGTCTCCTCTGAGAGTCTCCCACTGGTGCCCTCTGGTGGCTGCATATGGGACCCTGACGAGCCACAGAATTGCTCCTCAACCTCCCTGGCTCTGGCCCCCTCTCAGAGCTGGAAGTTGCAGCCATGTCTGTAACTCCCCAGGGCCGGGGTGGGGAGCTCCCAGAGACTTGCTCCTTGTCCTCCTGTGGAAAGGCCCCATGGATCAAGAGCCAGCATGGGGATTCTTCCAGTTTCCCAGCACAGGTGATGTGAGGGATGGGTTGTGTGCCCCAGTGGGCCTGGTGTGAGACTCGAACTGTTTACTCTATTTATCACCTGGTCCACACGAGCCACAGAGTGAGGGTAGATAAAGTGCTCCGGGTCCCCAGGAATGACTGAGACTTGGTGGACCCTGCGCTGCACGTTTCCCTGGCCCAGGAGCCTCAGCTCTGCCTATCTTCCCACACCATCGTCCCACGCAGAATGTCACCCACCCTGTCCCAGCTGCTGGGAGCCGTAATGGGCAGGTAGCTATTCCATGAAGAGCCACCGGCCACACAGCCCAAGGCCAGCACCTTCTGCTGCATCCACCCAACTCCCTGGCAAACTCTCAGGTCTTCATCACGCCAAACTGCAGGAGTCCAGACTGCTTTATCCGCCAACACACACTTCCATCCTCTCTTCTTCCTCAGTTGGGTCACCTAGCCAGACATCACCCAGGGTGCAAAAGGACAGTCTCCTTGGCTTCTGTCTTCCCAAAGGCTTCTCTTGGAGTGCCCTTTCTCCTAGCCTCTCCACAGGGTGTGAAGGGAGGCGGTAGCTTCTCATCACATATGCGGCGCTGGAAAGCTGACCTACCTCTCCTGGGCATGCGCTGTACATGGTGGAGGTGGGCGGGGCGTCATTGCTGGGACCCCTATGTGCCCTTCACAGAGGTGGGCTGATGACTCTAAACTTAGCCTTTTCTATTTTAAGCTTTGACAGTAATCATAATTCCAGGACAACAGAACTGGTCCTGTTGGAATTCTGGTAAATATGGGGAAAATAAACTTCTGAGTCTTCTCAGAGTGAATAGCTGGGTCTCACATTAATCCATTTCTGTCTCTCCAGTTCTATGCATTTGTTCCTTCTGTCCAGGGGGTTTCTGGCTTCTCAACTCTGTTCAGGAGGAACCAGTGTGAAATCAAACTTAAAAGTAGGAGCACTCCTGATGACTTAGACTAGGACATTCATTATAGAAAGGAGGCTCTCTAGCAGGCGTCCCTGTATTCAAATCTGGACACCCTGATATGTTGTATTTCTCCCCTCTGTTTTATTCTCTCATAATTCATTGCTATGTGCACTGCCCAGATTTTTGGCGATTTGAATTAATAGTATCACACAATAGCTTTTCATTTTCTCCTCCACCCCTCTGCCTGTTGGAGTCCACCTCCAACCCCATACCTGAGGCTGAAATTCATGAATTTGGGTTTTCCACTCACTCCTAAGTTTCCTGGCAAAAGCAAACCACTCTGCCCTGAGCCCTTTGATTCCTCTGCCCAGTCCCATCCAGCTCAGGCTCACCAGAGCTTGACCCAGAGTCTTGACTCAGACTCCCTCTTGGTTGCAGGTGGTCTGCTGAGGTTTACGTCAGGAAGCAGATGAGGGAGCAGGGAGAGTGGGTCAGGAAAAGGAAAGTCAGCAAACGTGGTGGCCTCACTCCCACTGAGGGTCTCCTGAAGCACACTGCAGAAGGCAGCTCAGAATTGTCCTCAGAGGGAAAGGAACGGGAGAGTTGCCCACCAGCTCTCATCCCCCTGGGCGAGGTCACTGGCCCTCAGCGGGGGCTGACACATGACTGCAGGCTGTTTGACAAGGCCCTGGAGGAAGCCTGGAGATGGGGAAGCAGAAGCACTGGTACGCACCTGAATGTGAGCATCCATAGTAGCACTGAACTCTGGAGGGCCGGGGGCACCTGGAGCAGGCACCAAGTGGGCATGGGATGGAGACTCCTCACCCTGCCTGCCGAGAGCTCTTCAGCAAGGGATGCTGGGACAACTTTAGGAGCTGCTGTGTCCCTGGAGCCTCAAGCTGATAGATATCCAGGCTGGATTTCCCCTGCCTTCAGCTCTAGCCAGGCAGATGACAGGTTCCAACAACTCCTCTTTTCTCTAAGGGTCCATTTTCTGCCACCACTTAGGACATCGATTTCTGTATCTGTTTGAGCTCCTGATTGCCAGCAGGAGGACTGACTTATGCTGATGTAATCTGCGGCGGAATGTATGCAAAAGACATTGCCGAGCTCATAAAAGTGTAGAGAACCATGCTCGATAACCGAGCAGGAAAGAGGGCAGCCAGAGGCTGTCACAACCCATTCAGAAGTTAAATGTCTCCCAGGAAGTAGCCAGGGGTGGACATTTCTAGGAAGCACTGGGCTACCAAACCACTGAGCAACAGGATGGAGCATTCTGTGGGCTACAGAGACAGAATGGACAGGTGGGGGGCAGGCTTGAAGCTGGTCGCCTCTGGTCACTGCTGCTGCGGGACACCAGCCCTTCCTGCTTAGACCTCAGGACATACATAGGCTCTTCCCTCCTGCCCTCTCATATGCTTCTGTTCTCAGGAATTAGTCATTCAGACTATAAATCTACTTTGCTGCAAGGACAGAACATCTTTAAAATGTGTGCACATTGAATCCAGAGGAGTAATTTATAGGTAGGCAGCCTGGCTGCTGAATCCAGCTTGGCCACCTTATAGGTCTGATTTTCTCCATTAGCTACAATGGAGCTACCCCAAAGCCTTCTTTCCCATTAGGGCACTTTCTGTCCCATCTGTGTGCTCAGTCCTGCCTCGGACTGGGGGACTCATCCCAGCTCAGTCACAGACAGAGTAGGAGCCCTACCCGGTTCTGGGGCTCAGTCGGAAGTCGCCCACCCAGGCCTGCTCTCACTGCACACCCTCCTTCCATGACCTCACTTCTGGAGTGTTCTGGGCTGTTTATGTTCCCGCCAAGCATCCTACCTTGGCTGGGATATTGGCCTAGAAAGCTTGGCAAGAACTCAGTTCCTTCAAAGCTAAAATCTGGCCTCATTCTTCTTCCCTCCCCTAGGATTCTTAATTCCATCGTTCTTTCCAGAAATCTTGCCCAGAACTGTCGTCAGCTCCCTTCTATGCTACCACTGACCCATTGGGCTTTCTATTGGTGCTTGCTCCAGCACCCACCCTGTCCCACATGCTCCCTGCCTATCATGGCCCAACACTGCTGGAACCCTCTTTCCCTTTGATGGGCTTACCTAAAGCCACCACCTACACTGCTACCTATGCCCAAAGGCACCCACTCAAGGGACTTGGCCTGATCAGAATTTCTCTTCTGCCCAGTGCAGGGCTGCCCACTGCCCTTGGTGAGCGAGGCTGTATTCTGTATTCTGACCACTCCTGTTCTGCCCCTTTCCTCTGTTTATTGAGTTCAGGACTCCTATTTATAACAGCGTGTTTCTTTCCTTGAGCCTACCTGCTTATAATTTGTGCCAGCCCTAGATAATGGTTCTTTTGCACTGGTCTCCAGGAATGAACAATCCGTTGATTTCAGGTAAAAGCTGTTCTCTCTATAAGAGAATGACTTCAATTGAATTGTTTACTTACATGAGAAAACAGCTTTTCTTTTTATCTATATGTTACTACATTTTATTCAATCACATAATTCATATTTATTGAGCAACTACTATATAATCAAGTACTATGTTAAGTGCTAAGAATAGAGAAATAATGAAGGCATAGTTTTTACCCTTAGGGAGCTTGGAGTCTAGAGGAATAAACAAAATACTATATCAAAAAGAAATGCAAAATGGGCCAGGGATTTAGCTCAGTGGCACCGCACCTGCCTTGCAAGCAAAAGGTCATGAGTTCAATCCCTGGTACCGAAAAAAAGAAAGAAAGAAAGAAAGAAAGAAAGAAAGAAAGAAAGAAAGAAAGAAAGAAAGAAATGCAAAACAACATTGGAAGTGCTCTGGTATTTGAAACATGAGCAGAATATGATTTATTATGCAATTATTGTTGTTATTATTATGGAGAGTATTTGACTAGAGTCATACACTTAGAAAGTGTTAAAACCAGGTCCTAGGAAGGTTTGAAAATGCTAAGGATCCTCATCTTCTAGGCAGCACCTAGGGCAGGGCCAGGCATGATTTCAAGGAAGCTGAGAAGCCCCCAGAAGGGAAGGGAAGTGGGAATAGGAGCTACATAAAAATAATGGAGCGCAGGGTAGATTAAACATCAGTGTTCTCCAAATAAACTCTCTCACAGAGAATTACTCAGTGTCTTAGAAATGCATTTTCTTTAGCAGAAACTGAACTCAGGGAGTCCGAGTAGTACAGAAAAACTGTTCAGTTAGCTCTGCACTGTCGTTAAAGGGGGTCCGGGCTGAAGGTGCTGGGCCAGGCCAAGACTCTAATGCAGGCAAGAAAAATTAACAAAGAATAACAGGTAAACACAAGGCTTCATTAGAAACAGATCCATCCATTTATTCTTTTGGGGGGAATATTAAAAATATTTTAATGTAGTAAAATACATATGCCATAAAATTAAGCATTTTAAAGTGAATAAGTCAGTGACATTTGGTGCACTGACTATGAGTGGAATTGCAGGGTCATATAGTAATTCTGTGTTTAACACTTTGAGGAACCAGGAAATTGTTTAGTCAAAAAATTGCTTCTGACCACCAAAAGTAGTAGAGAAAAAGGATCACAAGATTCTAGAAGCCCATACATGGGCAGGTAGGGGCATATACTGCTGGTTAGTCATCAAACCCAATTCTTTATCTTCTTCAACATAGCTAGGTGACATTTCTCAGCCTCTGGCAGCTGGGGAGGCCATATGCCTTCATTTCTGCCCACAGGACATAAACAGAAGTAATGCGTGGAGATTCTGCTGGTGACCCTAATGCTCCTTCCTCTCCTGCAGGCTGCTGCAGACAATCATGGTGACCTTTAAAACCACATAACCAATAGGGAGGGACCACAAAGAAGATGGCGCCTACATACTCAGTTTGTCACTTGGAAGAGACTGTCTAACATCTGGGAACACTTGTTTTAGACTTTGAGGGGAAGGGACTCTCCTTGTATGAATCTTTGTATTTCAGAGTCCTCCCTTACAAAGGCAATATTTCCTAATCTCACCCTAAGACAGGGGAGAAGATGTCACCTTGCTCAGACAGACCTGGGGCTGGTGGATGGACCAGAGATCAGTGAAGGACAAAAGGCCAGGGCAGCCGGAAACGGAGGAATATGAGCCCGTGGTCTTTCTGGGTTACACCCAGAGACAGGTCCAGAAATTGGCATCCGGAAAGGTCCGGGATTCTATCAGAACAGCAGCAGGGCCAGCCTGGATGGTGTCTGGCTGTGTTGTTCTTAGAGGAAGGAGACAAGGCTCTGTATTTAGTAAATGGTTTCAATTGGGAAATTAAAAAAAATGTTTCTGTAGCTAGACTGAATAGATTTAAGCTTCCTTAGACTCAGAAATCTGTGGATGTTCTGTTTTTATGCTTTGTTGCTTTCTTTGATAATTTCCCATCTGTCTCCTCTTAGTTTCATAATACATTTCCATTGGAAAATTCCAAATCAGCCACTCTGCTGGGGATGAGAATCAGGGAGGACAGGCCCGGCCCCAGGAGAGGGAGGAGCGCCCCTAGAGGCTGGATGAGGCAGTGCAAGGGCGGATGCTTCTCCACCGAGGTGTCTTGGTGTTTGGGACCCGAAACTTTCTTGTGGGAGGCTGTCCCGAGGGCTGCAGATCTTTAGAGTCCTGACCAACTGGGGGCAAGAGAGCCCGGATCAACCCAAACGCCCAAGCGTTTTCAAACACCTCCAGTGAGGGGCAGAACCCTGACCCCAGAATGAAAGATGGAAAAAGTAGAGAATTTAGAAATACAGAGAAGACTTTAAGGGACCCCAAAAGGTGTCCTGTCTCCTTGGCAGAGGATTCTTCTGTAGCACCTTTGTTAAGACTCTTTGCCCCTTAGCTTGCTCTTGGACCACTCCATTCCTCTTGCTGTTACTTGGCCTCTGACCACTTCTTTCTCCTTCCCAGTATGGATCTATTTTAAAATTTTTTTCTTTTGCAAAAAATATTGGAGGAGGCACCAGTCCTCACCTCATACCTTAGCCCTCCTGGTGTCCTGCCAGCTGGCTATCTGCTCTGGGCCTAACGCATGCTCCAGCGTGTGTCTAATACCCACTATTTCCTCTTCAAAGCCATAGATTGGATCTGGGGCACTAAAGTCTCCAGGGTAGGAGGACAGGCTCAGCAAAGGCCAGGTTTGGGAGGAAGGCTGGGCTGCTGGAGAGACAGCGACAGACTTTGGGCTTCGGGATTAAGCTAGAATGTCCCGGGAGGCTGGAGGGGAGTGATAACGGTCTCACTCATTCCTCACCCAGAAAATGGGCAGGAGGCAACCATCCACCCCTCTTCATATGAATTCATCTTGACATGACTGCCATCATCTTGAGTTGTAACCACCAGAACAGCCCCAGAGTAGTCCAGCTCGATTTTTCCTGCATAGTTTCCCAGCAAACTATAGACATACAAACACACGAGAATGGTATGTACAGCTTCCCAACTGGCCCCTCATGCCAGCAATGTGCCCAACCCTGATAGTAGCTTGAGATAAACCAGGTACACCAGCTTAGATGAAGTCACTTCTGTCCTAATCCTTCTGATCCAAATCAGAGGCAATCTAATTGGTCTTGCTGCTGCCCACGATCACACTTCCAAAAGCTCAGAGCTATGGGCCTCTTTCCATGCAAAGCTAAATGCCTGGGGACTGCAGGGGAGGAATGAGCTTGAAAACAGCTCAGGGGTGTCTTCTTGCCTGAGATTCTTCTGGGAGTGACCTCATTGGAATTGGGTGCCTGACGTGAGTTACTCTGTGGGAAGGATCCTGCACGCAGGCTACGAGGGCCACTAAATGGGACTCAGGGTGGTTGAGTTACTGGCCTCATGCCCAACACACAAGAATCCCTCACCTGACAGGACACTTTCACACTGTAGACCACTGAATCCTGACTGCACTTACTGATGAATTCAATCAGGCAATTGGGTTGACTCTTTCTCAATTACCATTTTCTCTTAATTATAATATGCATCTTCCTCCTTCCCTAAAAACATTTCAACATTTCTGAAATAGTGATGGGTCTTAAAATAGCTGTGCATATTTATTGTAAAGATTTTTTTTGGAGGCAGCTATTAAATCAATGGCACATCTTATAATCAATGGCATATGAGAATCGAGGAAATAGGGTAATTACCAGAATTGATTTCCCATTTTGATGTAGTAGAGATAAGATTGTTCACTGGGTGGCGAGAGACACCTGTGCTCACTCAGGCTTGCAGTTCTGCTCCCACCGAGGTGGCGAGTTTAGATGCAGAGGGATGCACTCCATGCTAAATCCCACCCTCTCTTTGTAAATGTCATGAAGAATTTGCTTTGGGCCTGGCACTCCACTGACTTTTCTGCTGATTGGTCTCAGTGAGTGGCAATGATGCCTTACTTGGCAGGAGACAAAGCTGAACTAGTGAGATCCACGCGGACAGATCTGAAGACTTCCACCAACCCAGGGCATCCTGGAAGCTGAAGCCCTCCCCATCTGGCACACCAGCCTGGTCCCCTCAAGGGCTCAGCCACTGCAGAGCAACTCCACTGCTCACCTGGGTGCACTCATTTCTGGACCTGGCATGGTTAGTTCCCCATGACGGCTAATTTTAGGCATCCTAAAATTAACCTAGTCAAGGGTACCTGAATAGCTGGGAGACCATTACTTCCAGGTGGGTCTGTGATGCTGATTTTGGAAGAGAGGAGCATTTGAATCAGTGGACTGAGTCGAGGAGAGCCAGCTTGCCAATGTGGGTGAGCACTATCCATTCTGTTGAGGGTCCAGGTAGAAGGAAAAGACAGAACAGGAGAATTCCTGCCTCATTCTTGAGCTGGGCATCCACCCCCTCCTTCTCTCAGACACTGGAGTTCTTGGTTCTCAGGCCTTCAGCCTCAAACCAAATTAAACCAGCAGCTTTCCTCATATTTCCAATTTGCAGGCTTCCCGTGTGAGCCACTTCGCATAATAAATGCTCTCTTGTGTATCTGTGTGGATCTATTTGTTTGTTTCTCTGGAGAACCTTGACTAATTTACTCTGGTCCCTCTTGGTGGAAAGGAAGTGTGGGTGACGAGGTGAGCAGGGTGATGGATTATCTTTAAACCCCATCAGGTGAGCCAGCGCGGTGGAAACAATGGGGCAAGTGGTCTCTGAGGCCACCGGGGCTCTGCCGGGAGTGTCCGAGGGGAACTGTCCAGCAGGATGCGCCTACTGCCCCAGAGCCTGGCCTTGGGAGGAGCTGCGGAACCAATAAATGGCTCCTTCTCCTCCTCTGGGGCCTCTGGGATGTCTGGGAATGTAGGATCAGGCTAGGCTGAGAAAAAGAAAGTCCTTCCTGTACCACTATGCATGGCTCCTCTCCCTAGGACATCACTCCAGCCTGAACCTGTGGCTATGGAAGTGCCTGGGGCAGCATCTTCCCCTTGGCCAGGCTCGCCTTTGCAGGGGGCTTCTGTGCTGTAGCACGGGGATGAGGTGAGATGGCTGAGGAAAAAGCTTGCCCATAGCCCCCAGCTGCTCCTTTTGGTTCCATTCCTCCAGCGCAGGGGACAGGGAAGCTGACCAGTGGAATCCAGCTGGGACTGCCGGTGGGGAAGCAGCAGCAGCCCACTGGAGCGTCTCCCCACCCCCATGCACAAGTCTGCAGAGGAGCCCCAAGGAGATTGATCAGCCAGCGTCTCTGATTTGTAATTTCACTTAATGCTATTAAGAGGGCAGTTTGGGCCATTTTCTGGAGAGGACTGGAAAAGTTCCAGCATCCTTGGCTAATGAATCCCAAGTATTAATCCCATTAGTCTTCTACTGTCTGCTGCTTCTGATGAGGTCTGCCCCCTCCCTTCCTTCTCCTGAAGGAAGCACCCTGACCCGTAATGCTCATGCGGGTTCCTGTAAGCCAGGAAGCTTTTCTCACCACATTAGTTTACCAGAAATTGGACAAGCTGCCCGGGCAGTCCCCATGCTGGGCAAGTGGGGTGATTGCTTCCAGAGAAGCCAGTCTCATTGGAAGAGTTTCAAGTCATCATGGGATTCTCCCCCTTTTTCTCTAAGGTAAAGGTCTACTATGTTTAAAGGGCACACTCACCCCCTAATCAGCTGCAGCAGGTCTAAGGTAGGGCCGTGGTGTCTGCATTTCTAACAGACCTGTGAACATTCGAGTGCAGGTGGTCCATGAGTACATTTTGGGGGATTCCTGTTTGCAAACACCTGCGATAGATAGTTCTGCTCTCTACACAACTCTGCCCTCTGACTCCACCAGAACTTGGTGTGATCTTTATTTCATGTGACCACTTTTCTTGTATTTGGACCCTCAGGGGTGCATGGCAAAGGAGAACTACCTGCTAAAATAGCTTCAGAGACAACCAATAGGGAGCTGGGACTCTCATGCTTGATGGCTGGTAACAAGCTACCCCACCACGCTGTGTCCACGAGACCACATAGGAGGCCCAGACTTCTGTCCTGCCCAGCAGTAAGGAGGCACCGCTCCCCTTCTTTGCCAGGTGGTATCAGAAGAGACCTAGTGGGCCAGGGATTTAGCTCAGTGGTTTCGTCGCCTGCTGGGTAAGTGCAAGGACCCGAGTTCGATCCCTGGTACCAAAAAAAAAATTAAATTAAATTAAAAAAAGAAGAGACCTAGTGGAGAGGCAGGACTTTCAGCATCAGTGAATAAGAAAAAACCCTCATCATGATTCTGCGAAAGACCATGTGGGGAATTCCCACCCCCAGCCGGAAGTGATGAGGAACCCCCATCCCTCAGTTATCCATGGAGGCCTAGTAGAAAACTGGCTTCCCTCCCAGTTCTAGCTGGGAGTGATGAGGTGGCCGTCCATTCTCCGGCTGGAGTTGTGTCAGAGAAAGCCAAATGAAGCAGAGGATTCAAACAAGATGGAGTCTCAGAACACAGCATGAAAAGGTCTAGGTCTCGAGAAATCAGTTGCCGGGCCAGGGATTTAGCTCAGTGGTTTTGCCGCCTGCTGCGCAAGCGCAAGGACCCAAGTTCGATCCCCGGTACCAAAAAAAGAAATCAGTTGCCATATCAAGAACCAGAAAGATGTCAAACTGAATGAAACAAGAAGTCATAGATGTCAGTGCTGAGGTGACAGACATGTTATGATGATCTAACAAAGATGTGATTAAATGCTTCAATGAGCAATTACGAACACACCTAAAACAAATGAAGAAAGTCTCAGAAAACAAATAAGAGATATAAAAATAACTAAATGGAAGTTCTATAACTTAATAAGGGAAAGGGCTCAATGGCAGAATGGAGGAAACAGAAGAAAAGAATCTGTGACTTGAAGATTGAACAACAGAAATTACCAAATCTAAATAACTGAGAAAATAAGGCTGAAAACTTTAGCCACACCTCAGAGATCTATGGGACCACAACAAAAAGGGACTAAACTCCATGACATCAGTCCAGGAGAAGGAAGAAGGTGGAGCTTAAAAAGCACTTAAAAAAACAATGGCTGAAAACTCCAATTCATCAGAGACACTAACCTATATATTCAAGAATCAGAATAAATCAAGAAACAGCCATGGAAAAAAGTGTCATAATTAAACTTCCAAAAACTAAAGACAGGGCCAGGGATTTAGCTCAGTGGCACCACACCTGCCTTGCAGCAAAAGGTCCTAAGTTTGATCCTGGTACAAAAAAACCCCCCCAAAACTAAAGACAAACTAAACAGTCTGTCTAAACTAAACTAGAACAGTTCAGAGAAAAAATGGTACTTTACTATGTATAGGAGAAAGTTATTTGAATGGAGGATGGAGGAAAGGACATGGCATTTTCCTGAGTATTGAAATAAAAGAACTGTTGACCTAGTGCCCTATACCTAGTGAAAATGTCTGCCTGGAATGAAGGAGAAGTTACGACTTTCTCAGATGAAACTAAAATAGTTTGTCACCAGAATATTTACACTTAAAGAATGGCTGAAGGAAATTTTTTGTTTGTTTTGAGACAGGGTATTGCTTTGTGGTTCAGGCTGGCCTTGACCTCAGTATGTAGCCCAGGCAGCTTACAGCAATCCTGCCTCAGCTTCCCAAGTGCAGATGACAGGCATGTGCCACCATGCCCAGCTCTAAAGGAAATTTTTTAAACAAAAAGGAAGTTCTAGAAGAACTTCTGGAAAGAAAGAGTAAAAATACAGTAAGGTTTCTTTTTTTCTATGGAGTTTTCTAAATCATATTTGGCTGTTGAAGGAAAAATTATAGCATGGTCCCATGTGATTCTAAATGTTTATACAGAAAATATTTAAGAAAATTCTATTACAAATAGGGAGGATAAAGAGACATAAAGGTGGTAAGGCCAGGGATTTAGCTCAGTGGTTTCACTGCCTGCTTGCAAGCACAAGGACCAGAGTTTGATCCCTGGTACCAAAAAAAAAAAGAAATCATAAAGGTGGTCAGGTTTTTATACTACTCCCAATCTGATAAAATGATCACCAGGTAGACTCTGATGAGTTATTGTATATAATTATAATGCCAACAGAAACAACTGGAAAATGATACACTCGAGAATATTATTGATAAATCAAGATGGCATTCTAAAAAGTGAGCAATCCACTGGAAGGTGGGAAAAATAAAACAAAATGAAATAATAAGCCAACTGAAAACAAAAATAAAATGGCAGGCTTAAGCCCTAACATATCAATAAGTGCACTAAATGTAAATGGTTTAAATACATCAATTAAAGGGCTGGGGATTTAGTTCAGTGGTTTTGCCACTTGCTGCGCAAGCACAAGGATCCGAGTTCGATCCCCAGTACCAAAAAAAAAAATACATCAATTAAAACAGCAAGATTTACAGATTTTAAAATATGACCAACTAGATGTTGTTACAAGTTCATTTCAAAGATAACAATATGGCAAGTTGAAAGTAAAAAGATAGGGAAAAATATGTGATGCAAACGTTAATCAAAAGATAACAGGGCCAAGGATTTAGCTCAGTGGTTCTGGTGCCTGCCTCTCAAGTGTAAGGTCCCGAGTTCGATCCCCAGTACCAAAGAAAAAAGATAACATAAATGAGGGGCCAGGGATTTAGCTCAGTGGTCCCAGTGCCTACCTTGCAACCACAAGGTCCTGAGTTCAATCCCTGGTACCAAAAAAGAAAGAAAAGATAACATATATGACTATATTTATGCCAAATAAAAAAATCAAACACAAAAGGGTGTTATTTAATGGTAAAAGAGTCAGTACATCTAGAAGACATGGCAGTTCCAAATGTAACCCACAAACAACAGAGTTACAAAATATGTAAAGCAAAATCTGACAGAGCCAAAAAGAGAAATAGACAAACCACAATTCCACATCACTCTCTGAACAACTGATAGAACTTTCAGACAGAAGATACAGCCTGGAGACTTCTTTTTTTAGAATGTTTTAATTATGAATTCAAATTGCTTAAAAAATTATAGAGCTAGTCAGATAACATATTTCATATTGAGTGAGCTATGGTACCTTTTTCTTTCGAAAAAGTCATTCATTTCATCTAAGTTATCAAATTTATGTGCGTAGCTTTGTGTGTGTGTGTGTGTGTGTGTGTGTGTAGTATTCCTTTTTTGTCTTTTTGATATCTGAAGGTTTGCAGTGTGTTTCCTGTTTTGGTCCTGATTTTGGCAATTTTTGTCTTCTCTCTTTTTTTTCTTTGTCAGCCTTGCTACAAGCTTATCAATTTTATTGATCTTTTGAAGTGGGAATTAAGATTATTGATTTGAGATTTCTTTTGTGAGGGGTCCAGAACCTGTAAGAACCAGCTGTGGGACCCTGGTTATCCACAGGCGATGGGGAAGGGGTGACTGTACTTCAGTGTGAATACTGCCAAGAGGTGAGGAATCATCTTTCAAAAGGTCAGAATTTCCACTAAAACATGACAGATCAATCACACGTACTCACCTGAGTATCTTTCCAATATCTCACTAAAGTGAGAGTAGATTATTTAAAGTCATAAAACTTGAAGTTCAAAGAAGAGTCAAAGATATAAAAGAAACATTAAAAAAAAAATAAAACCTGAAAGATTGGTATACAAATGCTAACTGACTTCACAGGCTAAGACAACTGAGCCCTGGGAAAATTAACAAGAAGCAAGCCATTGAGCACGCTGGATCATTGTAAAAGTTTTAGAATCGGAGGGATCTGATCTCTCTAGAGGGGAAGCTGTGAGGTGGGGCTGAAGTAAGAACATTCAGTCAAAGTCTTTAGAAAAAGTATGCAAGTTTCCCAGGTCAGCTCCTCACCCTGGACTTACGTGCTCACCCTAATACCACCCTAGCAGAAGAGTCCAAGTTTATCCTCTGAAGAGACTGAACAAAAGGAACTCTGTACTTGGAAATACCAATCCAAAAAGCCTAAGTGGTGCACTGCTCTAAAAACAGGAAGAATAAGTCAAGGTCTCTATCCCAAAGAATGACCACCTCTTCCCCCTGCTGCTCCTCTTTCCCCACTTGGCACCCAAAACATTGACATCCAGACTCACATCTACCTGCCACCCCCAAGCAGAACATCAGAGCATTCTTCATGGTAAAAAGAGAAAAATAAATGCATGTATTTATATTTGTTTTTCCCACACTCTCCCTCAAAATGGCAGGATCCCTGTGTGGTCACCAAGCTGACTGTCTAATCAGATTTCAAGTGTCTCACTCTTTTCTTTTTGGGGGGCAGGGTCTCCTTTTGTAGTTCAGGCTGGCCCTGAACTCACTATGTAGCCCAGGCTGGCCTTGAACTCAAGGCAATCTTCCTGCCTCAGCCTCCCAAGTGCGGGGATCACAGGCATGCACTACCACACCCAGTTGCAAGACTCTTACTCTTAAGTTTGAATGGACAATCAAGAATCAACCAACAGGATAAATCCTTCCCCCATTCCCCAAAAAACAATGGGAAAAAGAGAAAAGGGAGGAAACATACAATGATAAAAATGAAAGAAAACTTCAAAAAATTGTAGCATCTTTAGAAATGTAAGAAAATATATTACATTCATGAAACCAAAATAGGATTCTATAAAAAAGAACGTTCAGGGCCGGGGATTTAGCTCAGTGGTTCCGACTCCTGCCTCGAAAGCACAAGGTCCTGAGTTCAATCCCCAGTACCAAAAAAGAAAATCCTAATGTCTTAAGTTTTGCAGGGGATTTAGCTCAGTGGTACTGCCACCTGCCTTGCAAGCGCAAGGTCCCAAGTTTGATCCCCAGTACCAAAAAAAAAAAAAAAAAAAACAGCATGCAGAGAATAAGAAAAAGTTCTTGGAATTAAATACACATATGGTATAAATTCCAAAACTCGAAAATAGTTTGAAAAATAAAGTTGAGGTGTTCTCCCAGAAGTCAGAATAAAAAGAAGCAGATGGGAGAGACAGAGAAGAGATAAGAAAACTAGAGGATTAATTCATGAACAACAGAAGTTCAGGAAGGAGAAAGAAGCAAAACTGGAAAGAAATTAGCAAATAAACAATAATTTTAAAAAACTGTCTAGACTGAAAGGATATGAATGTTGACAGTTTGACAGAGTTCCTAGTAAAATTAATAATAAGGCCAGCAAAAGGACACATCTTTGAGGAACTTCCAAAAATCAGAGAGAACCAGAAGAATCTAAATGTTTCCAGAGAGAAAACAAAGCAAAACAACAACAAAAAGAAGTGAACAAAAATATGGCTGCAGAATTTTAAAGCAGGAATTTGCCAGTTGTGGCCTGGAAGTCAAATCCATCCCACAATCTGTTTTTCAATGACACCTGAGCTAAAACGTTGTTTTCAACATTTTAATGAGTTCTAAAAAGAAAAGCATAAACAAAAGCAGAGGAGAGTATGTGTCAGAGACCATATGTGACCCCTGAAACCAAACGGTTGCTGTGTGCTCCTTTGCATCCCCTGTTCTAAAGGAAAATTCCTTTCAAATCCACCAAACAAGTATAAGAAATTAAAATATATGCTTACATAAAAACTTGTACATGAATATTCGTAGTAGAATTATTCAAAATAGCCAATACTTGGGAACAACCTAAATCGTCCACCAACTGATGACTAGACAACAATACCTGTATATCCATGCACTGGAAGAGTATTCAGCAATAAGAAAGGGTGAATCATGACACATATCCCAACTTAAAAGGACCTCAAAAAGGTTTATGGCAAGTGAAATAAATCAGTGGCAAAAGGCCGTGTATAATTTGATTCCACTTAAGTGAAATATCCAGAATCAACAAATCTGTAGAAATAGCAGATTAGTGGTTGCCTGGGGTTGGTGCAGGGGTCTGATGCAGCAGAGTGAGCAGAGATGGTGAAAAACTGCTAAGGTGTGTAGGGTTTGGGGGAGGGGAGTATGAGGTATTACAAAGTTAAATTGTGATGATTGTATAACTCTGAATGTGCTAAAAACCACTGAACTGTACACTTTGAATGGGTGAATTTTATGGTATGTGAAATATATTTCACTAAAGCTGTAAAAATGCTTCAAGACAATCTCAGAGATTCAAGGTTTTAAAAAAATTAACCTTCCACTTATCTTTCCACAGAAAATTCCTTGCAGATGTATTCTGCCAAAAGGAATGGATAACTAAAAAGGGGGGAAACAGAATCTGGGAAACAAGAGGTTTAACACAGAAAAGAGGAAAGAGAAGTCCCAGATTAATGGTGAAGTTCCCAGTAACAGTTGTGTAAAAGGCTTAGACAACTGCAAGTCAGACATAACAGAAAGGCGAAGGGTGCCAGGTGAAAAGCCTCAAGTGAAGAAAAAGGAAGATCTAGATCTATTTCATGTTTAAACCTATTGTGTTGACTTTTATTGGTACACTAGAGAGTTTGGGAATTAATATGATAAGTGTTTCAAAAACTAAGCAAGCAAACAAACACTGAGGCAACTATTAACTATAGATAAAACATAAAGTAGTTTTATTGTGTGCCCTAGATCGGCAACAAATTACATGTACAGGATCATGGCATCACTACTATTGACTTCACCCACAAGATGACAGCATTACATAGGGAAGGTGGGGAGGCCTCAGTGTGTGGAGGTAGGTGACAGGAGAGTGGGAAATGGCTCTATAAAAGAACATTTTCCTCACTTTTCACATAGGAACCAAAAATTTAAACTAAAAAGCCAAGAAATAGCAGTGTAAACTGCTACTTAAAACATAAACAGGGAAGGGCCGGGGATTTGGCTCAGTGGTTTCGCTGCCTGCTGTGCAAGTGGAAGGATCTGAGTTTGATCCCCAGCACCAAAAAACAAACAAACAAACAAAACATAAACAGGGAAAACCCCAGAGGAACAGAGTTTGGTTCTAGGAAGCAGGAATTCAAAATAGTAGGACAGAGGATTACAACTTTTCATTATAGACGTAGTGGTCCTTTTAATTTAAAAAAACAAAAAACAATTCTCATACACTAGTCTGATTTTTTTAAAAAGAAGAAATAGTTTTTAAAGTATGGTTGACAGTGGTACTGGAGCCTGCCTTCCAGAGGAGCCTCTCAGTTGTAGCACCCCAAACTGGTTTTCTTTGTCTTCTGTCCTCCTCAGCTTCCCTCCTAGTAACTAACTCAGCCCCTAACCACCTGCTCCCATACAGGTCACGTGATGTGCTTTGACCTTTGCACCTGTCCCTCTTGCGGTCATCTGGGTCCCTTCCCCCTCTCTTCACTCATCCATCTGTTTAGAATTCTAGACATGAGCCTGGGCCAGTAGATTCTGGACCCGCCAGCCCCTCCAGCCTGGAAAGTACTCTGCATGGACATCGGGAGAAGCTCTCGTTCCCACCCCTTCCTGCCCGTACAGTGGGCAGCACTAAGCAGGACTGTCCAGGGTTGGGGTGGCAAGGTGGGTACAGTGTCCTCCCTTAGTGTCAGGTGCTGCATTTGCTCACAAAAGCACAGAACATACAGGCATATGGGCCACCACTCCCCTGATTCATTTTGTATCCACTAAACCCATGATTTCTCTCAAACTATGGTACCAAATAATTAATACTTCAGCATAAATTCAGCCTATTTGCCTATATAAATTTCATCTTGTTTTGGTTTTTAAATCTAGTGGTTTTGTCTCATCTGTGGACCAAGGGACACTACAAACAACACACAATGTGGACTCAAAGCAGAAGTTACAAAGCACAGGGGTAGCAGAATGGATATAGGGCTTCCAGACCCACACCATCCCATGGAGAAGCGTGGCTGGACTAAACGTGATGCACAGTGGCTAGAGTGCACATGTGTGACCCAGGAGAGGGACTCTGGTGCCCCATTTTCTTGCACGTTAACAATGGATGTGCAAGGGAATAGATCCTGAGCTTTGCGATCTGGGTTAGAATCCCACCAGCTTGAGAAATAGCACGTTCTTCAACGCAAGTTAGGTGTGGGGTTTGCATGTCAGCCTTGGTTCCAACCTGAGCCCTTGAAACGCTCCTACAGAATCAGGATTTAGCTGGGCCATGCAAGGAAGGGCCTCCAGGGTTACTGAGCAGAAAATCTAGTTTGTCTCTCCTATCTTTTCCTATAAGCTTTGTGTCATTTGCTCTTTATCAAAGCCCTGATTAAAATACTGAAACAGTCAAGGTTGATAAAAATGCCCTCTACAGACTGCCCTTCAGGATGACAATAACCAACACTCTCTTAGACAGCAGGGTCTCCAGCTCATACGCGCATCTGCCTTGCTTCCCTAGTTTGTGCACAGAGGTAGTTAGGGGTGACTTTGTCCAGTTCCTGCTAAATCAAGGAACCCTATGTTTACATCCGGTCCTACCTTGCATCTGCAAGGCCAAGACATGGCAGGAAGGGGCGAAAGTGAAAAGGGATTCGGGAAGTCATGTCAGGCAGTATGGAAATGAAACTTTGAATTGCCCAGGGGAGAGAAGAAAGATGGCTGTAAGGAAAGCCCAGATCATTACTGTATTAGAGTAAATGTGTTTATAAATGCTTTTAGCAGAAATGTCCCTCTAGCTTTAGACAACCCCCAGACAGCCGTGGCACCTAAAACTGGAGACCCCTGAAAGTGGAGGAGAAGGAATAGAGAACTAGGAGAGGAGGGTCCCTCCCCACCCCTCTCCTTCCATTTTCCCCTCACACAGCGCCTGGCTCCTCACTTGGAGGAGGCGATCTTAAGTTGTGTGTATGTTAGTTACTTTCTCAGGGCTGTCACTTCTTCTCCAGCCAAGGGGAAAAGACAACAACTGAATTCCTCATTCCAAACTCCACAGGGAAAGTCATGGGGGCCCTTCAAACTGGACCCCAAGGATGGACATCACTGGACTCAGGGATCAGCCCAGGTATCACTCTTCCATGAGTCCTTTTGTGGCTTCTGTCTCCATGTCCCCTGTGTACACTGTCACTTTGCCTATCACAGTGGATTTGCAGACATTTTTTTTACTAGGTTGTCAGCAGCGTGATTGAATGCAGTCACTGCGCCATTCATCTTTGCATTCCCAGGGCCCAGCATCCACCTGGCATCTGCCGCCCATGTCCACAATGAGGCCCAGCTCTGGGGCTTCCTGGATAGGGTTAGGGTGGTGTCATCCCAACTGCCCTTTCCTCTTCCACCCAACCCAAGTTGGTAAGCTTAGTGCTCGGCTTACAGTAGCTGCCCAGTAAATATAGGTTGAACAAATGAAACCAAGTATCTGCCTGCCTGTGAGGAGGGTCCCAGGGCAACCCTTACTGAGCTGCCTGCACAGCACTTCCCCACCCTTGACCAGGGTGGCTGTAGTCACCAGGGGGCCCAAGGGCTTCCTGCAGTCCAGGGAAGGAGGGGCCTTCTTCACAGGGCTCCCCACAGCTTCAGCATGGGAGGGACCCTGCCTCCAAAGGGCTTGGGGCTCAGCACCTTTCTCAGATCAGGAAGCTGAGGTGATCCCCAGCCGGTGTGCTTGTGGGCCAGAGGTAGCACTGTCAAGTGGGGCTGGGAGTCGCCAGTGGCCTGCCGAGGGAGGGGCCTGCAGAGCAGGTTGGAGTTGAGGTACACGGACCTCCTGCACAGGCTAGGGAGGGGACACTGCGGTCTTTATCCCCTCTCACGGGGACTCTGTAATGAGTCTCCCAATATCAGGCCATTTCCAACTCTACCAGGCTCCTGGCACTCGCAGCAGTGTGTCTGAGAGAATTAACTGCCTGAATGCTTAATGACAGATGCAGGGAGCAGACAGAGTGTGTGTGCATGTATGTGTGTGCATGTGTGTGTGTGTGCGCGCGCACGTGTGTGTGTTTGCGTGTGTGTGTGTGTGTGTGTGGTGCAGAAGCGGCAGTGTCTTTCTCTTCCTTTGGAATGACTGGTGACTGCACTGCAGACTTCCATCTTCGGCGTCTCTGTCTTGCGGGAGCTGTGTCCCCCCTCCCTGCGCCCTCACCTCCAACCTCCTGAGTCTCTGGCCGGGAGTCGGACCTATTTACCCAAACAGGGCTTTCCGGAATCCCTTCCTCACGCTTAGCACTCACACTGCAGGGCCCGGCTGTGACCCAGGCCAATACTACCACCTCCTCCCAGAGCCCACCATTCTATGGGGAACAAATGCACCCTGGGGCTGGTCAGAGGGAAGCCCAGACCAGTGCATTTCTTCCTTGCTTCCTCCACTTCTGAGCTATGAAATTATCCATTGTGCAATCAGTAATTCATCCGACTAGCCACACGTAGTCTAAATTAGATCTCACCTCCCCTGGCGAGACTTTGAAGTCCTGCCTTACCCGACTCCACTGCAAAGCCAGCTGCAATAGCGTCCAGCCAGCTCACTTTTGTGTGCAGCCCTCTCTCCACTGCCCCCTCAGTCTTAGCCCTGTCTCACACCCCTATACCAGCAGTGGCGAACCACGTGTGCTGCAGCAAGCTGTTTGTATCATTGAAACCTCTAGAAGGTTCGCCATCGCTGCCTATACGATGCTCATTCTTCTCTCTGCCTTGAAACCCAACTTGCTCTTCAAGATCACATTTCAAACCTGGACTTCACCATAGGCTTCTTTGGGCTTCCACAGCAGACAGAAGTATTTTCCCATTAGAAGCATAAAATTTTGCATTTAATTGCACTCCATTTGTTTCATATTTGCAAACTCCGTCTTCCCACTGAGTCGGTAAGCAACGCAAGGGCAGGACACTAGCACCGACTCCCTCCATCCTGCACAGCACCAAGTACTTGCTGAGTTGGCGCAGTCTTGCTTCCCTCATTCTTCCTAGGCTATTCTTTCCTCTTAACCCAAACTGACTTTAACCCCTCAGCCTACAATCACGCTTTCCCCTCCAGTCCTCAGGGATTAGACCCAAAGAACATGATCCAACTTTGGATTTTAGAAGATCTTGCTCACTGCAAGCCCACAGGGGCATTAGCGCGAACACAGACTGGCTCATCAGGGGCTGTTGTAGCAAACCAGGTGAGAGACAGCAGGTGCTGGCCCAAGGAGCCAGTGATAGAGATGGGGAGAAGTGGAGGGATTCAGGAGACAACAGAAACTGAAGCAAGGACCCATGTGTCCAGCTCTTAACTGTTACCAAAGCACGTTTGCATCTATTACCTCCTCTGACCCCTAACCACTCCTGCAGGATACTAAGGAGGCATAATTATCTGGGTGTAAGAGGTGACAAAATAAGGCTGGGAGGGAGAGCTGATCACCCAGGTTCACACAGCTGCTTAGGGCAGGGTTGGGGGTCCCACTTGATCCTAGGACATCGCAGCTGGGGGTCTTCCAGCCTCACGCCCCTGGGACCCACACTGCCGCTGCTGCCACGGAGGGGCCAGGTATTAAGCTGAAGAGCCCCATTCAGGCTATTTACACAGTTCCAATTGATTTGTTGTAACCTGTACTTATTTTGCTGAATTGTTTTCACGCTCCATTTGTTTTACTGTCCAGCTGACAGGCCACAGAAAAAGCAACTCCAGAGATGACTGGGAGCCAGAGGATCTGTGTGTCCTGGAGCAAAGTGAGGGGTCCCTGTGCTCCTCATGCTATGCAGGCCTCTGTGGCTCTTCCACGGGGCCCAGTCTGTCTCTGACTTGCAGCCCAGAACCTCTAGCACCCTAACTTCATTCTACCCCGCAGCCATTTCGCATCTCCTTGGACACCGCCTTTTAGGGAGAAGAAAAAGGAATGAATATTGCAGAGATGAGGGGTGGGGGCTAATTGCCTGCATGCGGCAGGACTCTAAGATCTCGCCTGGCTGGCTGGCCAGTGTTCCACCACATCCCCAAAGTGGGCTGGAGAGTCCGGCGTGACAGACTCAGTCCTGGACCGAAATCTGAGACGGCCTCCTACGGGCCCCAGCTTGCCTGGGCCTGACCTGGGCTCCCTCTGCACACACACTTGGTTTGCTGTTGTCAGAGCGGAGCACAGTCCCTCCCTCCTCCTGCAGGACGCCACTGCAGCGGACCCTATTCCTATCACCATGGCCCTCTTGAAGAAAGTCTGCCTTCTTGGGGTGATTTTTTTATCCTTAACAGAGAGGACCACTCACTACACAAAGCTTGGGGAAGACTTCGCCCCGTGGTCTGAACCTATCGGGTCCCTTTGAGGAGGTCAGGGCTGCTCCCAGCTCTGTTCCCTCTGTGCCAATGTAGCTGTTACAACCCAGACCCCAGACAAGGTTTTGTTGTGTCTGAGTGGCTGCCTGGGTGTGGAAGATCCCACACTCACCCTCCTCCTCATTCTCCCCAGGCTCAGCACCACCCAATCCAGCCTCCTCCCGTCCCTGTGGAACAGCTCCTCCCCAGGGACGCCTCTGCAGGTGGACTTGGTTTGGTTTTGTCTTTTAGGATGACAGGGAAGCACAAGGAAGCTGTGACTACCTGAGGAGAGCTCACACTTCAGTACAGTCACCTGTCTCTTAAAAGGGTCGGTTCTGAGATGTGTGTCACCAGGCAATGTCCTTGTTGTGCCATTCCTAGAGAGCAGCTGCACAAATGAAGACAGCTACAGTGTCCCAGTACACCCAGTGTCCCTGGGTGATGTGATCTTACCATTCTACAGTCATAGCTGTGACCTGTCCTTGTCGGATGAATTGTCATGTGGTACAAGACTGTTCTCAGTTTCGATGGCCTTCAAAAAGTGAAGTTGGGACATAGTTGGAAATAGCTTCCATCCTTTCATGACAAGCTTATAGTCAGGAAAATGGACACAGTTAATTTCCCAACCTTGTTATCCCGGTGCACTGCCTTTACAGGTAAGTCACAATGCGTAGCCCAAGGACATACAACTTGAAGCGATGGTGTGGGGGATCCGAACCCTAACCTGACCAAAGCCTGTTTCCAGGATTGCAGCCCCTTTGGGCAGAGTTAAGGAGCAGTCTCCATCAGAGGAGCTGCATTATCGAGCCTTGGAAAGACTTGCCCAAGAGAAGTCTTTGGAGGTCTGCAGAGTGGGGAGCTATTTTCTGGAGGCAGCCTCCAGGCTTTTGAATTTATACTAGGTCAAAAAATAAATAAGAAGAGTATAAACAAATTCTGAACTCTAGTTAGCAATATGACACTGAAGTGCACTGATACCTGCAACTTACTCTACAATGTGTCAAAAAATGCAAGCAAATACTGGTAGATGGATAGATGGACGGGTACATGATAAAGTAAACATGGTAAAATGTGAGTTACAGAACCTGGGTAGTGGGCACGTGGGTGCTCTCTGTGCAATTCTTTAAACTCCCCTGAATGTTTCCCTTTCTTACAGTAACATGTTGAGGGAAAAAAATCCCACAGGAGGGTCATGCCTACCTCTCACTGTGCATCACCCTGGCTGGAGGAGAACTCAGTCATGGGCACCAAGTTCTTTCTTATCTCCCACATGAAGAGGTATGAACCAGACACTTGGAGATCCAGAGTAACAAACAGGCAGTCCTTGCTTCGTGGACATTTAGGATATTTGGGAGAAAATAGAGCCATAAAATCAAAGCCAGTGAAGATAGTGAGCTCTATATATTCTGCTTAATGGATGAGCAACAGACCTGCACATTTCCTACAAGTACACATTGTCCAAAAGCCTTTTGTGTTTGACCTTGATGCAGGGGAAGGCCCACGACAGTAGAAAGACAGAAGTGGGCAGTAAGGGAAGGTGACCCAGGAGCACCTGGCAGGTCAGAGAGGAGCTCATGGTGGAAGATCACTTCAGCTCCCTGCAGGAGTGTGAAAGAACAGGAAGAGCTCCTTTTTTAAAACGGTTTTAATTTTAATTGATACATATAATTGCACATATTTATGGGTAGTATGTGACATCTCCATACATGTATACAATGTGTAATGAGCAAATCAGAGTGATTCCCATTTCTTTGTACTGGGAACATTGAAAATCTTCTGTACTAGCTACTTTGAAATATACAATTAATTGCTTTTAATCATTATTAATTTACTGTGCAAGAGAACACTAAGAGGTTATTTAGCCTATCCAACTGCACCCCTGTAACCATTAACCTTCTGTCCACCTCATCCTTCCCTGCAACTGCTCCTTTAGGGCAGGGTAGGGTGGTGAAAAGTCCTGCAAGCCAGGCCCAACCCTGCCACTTCACATCAACTTGAACTGGTCACTGTTCTCTTTGGAGCTTAATCTGTTTTGCTAAGGTAAACTATCGCCTGGAGACCAAATTTTGCCTGGGGCTTATTTTCATGTGGTCTCTGTGTTTAAAATAGTTTCTGTATTTTTAAATGATTGGAAAAAATCAAAAGAAGCACAACATTTTGTGACATGTGAAAGTTATTATAGTTCTAATTTCTGTGTCCATACATACAGTTGATTGGAATGTAGCCACACTCATCTGTTTATATATTGCCCATGGTGACTTTGAATGTACCCTCTCCAGCACTCTACAGCAAAGGTCAGCTAGCTTGGTGTGGCAAGCTTCACCCACAATTTCACGGCTCCACCTACCGCATTTTGCAGAGTTACTGCGTGAATTAGTGACATTTTAGCTGAGTAAACTGGAAGGTTCCATAACATGCAAGGTATCTCCATGGCCTTGATATCATTTTTTTCAGTACTGCCCTTGCAAAGAAGGGAGCAACTGGAAGGTATGTCTTTTATAACAGACAGAGTTCTATGAGTTATACATAACTAAAGTTAACAAAAGGAGACAAGAATGAATGCAGAAATAAATTCCTCTATCTTAAGCACCAGGCTTCTCGATGGTGAAGCCTCAGCTCCATATGCCTGCAAACTTGGAGATACACAGCCCTGTCTGGGAAGATCAGAAGGGGAGGAATAAGTATTCTCTCAGGAATTTAGTGAGCCAGTTGCTAAACACACTATTATTAATAAGTAAATGGCATAATCTTAAAATTCAATAAATTATACCAAAAGCAAAGGTAATAAATGCTCAAATTTCATCACTTCCTACTTCTTTAACTATATTTTTAATTTTTTGTGGCCTTAAGGATGTCTATGTCTGTATGGTTAAACTACTATATAGTGTTGTGCTACTGTGACTCTCTTCCTGGCTCTGAAGCATCAGTGTCATCTCTGGTACCTTGGAATTTGTCATGGTAGGAGTATCTGTACCTTGGTGATTGGCAAACCCTGCAAATCAGACGTTCCTCCCACCTCACAAGTGGTTGTTAAACTTTCTCAGCATACTACTAGGATCAAAGTTTCCATTTATAGGAGAGGCATAAAGGGAAAAGTGGGTGTATTAGTCAGCCCTTCCATCGCTGAGACACAATACACAACACCCACAATTCAGAGGACAGGATTATTTGGCTTACAGTTTCCAGTGAGTTCAGTCCATGGTTGGCTAGCTCCAAGGCAGAAATGGCAAAAGACAGCTAGCTGTTCACCTCGTGGAAGCCAGAAGGCAGAGAGAGAAGGAAGGAGCCAGGGGCAAGAATACACCCTTCCAGGTTAGCCTCCTAAAGAGCAACCTCTTTGGATCAGGGTCCCCCTTCAAACAGCACATTCAGCTATGAACTCATCAGTGATCCATGCTGCTTGCCCTCTGTCCTCTGTCATTCTCTACTCACACATCTGCTGTATTGTTTAGGACTCAAATGTCCCCCCAAAGTCTCATGTATTCGGAGTATCTTTGTTGGTGACACTAGCAGTAAATGGTGTCTTTGTTCTTGAATGAGAAAGCTTTGCATCTTGACGTTTTGTACTCCTTCAGGAGCAGAACCACAGAAAGATGAGCACAAGGAGGTATGAGGTGGCCTTCTGGGAGTGGCCCACTCTGTGAGTATGTGAGATAATTTTAGGTCATCACTTCTGCTCTGTACCATGTAAAACTGGAAAATCATCGGTGGTCTCCGATCTAATAACCATCCCAAACCCCCACCTCTGAACCCATGAGACTTGTGGGGGAACTCTAGATCTAAACCGAAACAGAGTAAGTGAAGAATGATAAAGGACAGGGGGCAGCTACCCTGGGATAGAGACAAGGAGGAATCCCGGGGCCACTTTTGTCCCAAGAAGCCTTTGAACCAGAAAGGAGTATATGGAAACTAAGGCTCCAATCAGTTTCCTGGCAAGCCCTAGAGCCTTCATGTCTACAGACACCCCTGTGACCCACATCTTTGGTTACATCTACCAGACTCTGAGGTCTGAAAGAGGCTGGATGCACAAAGTTGGGGACACCAAGTCACGGGGAGGTGAATGGCTTGCCCAGTGCCAAGCAATGCCTCAGAGCCAGCTCCAGTGTCCTGACCCCTTTCCCAGACCAGCTCTTTCCAGAACAGTGATGCTGCTTCATCAAACCCCTGCAGATGAAGGAAATGGGCACCCAGGGTGGGGCTGCATGGCTGCTGTCTTCCCATCAATGAGAACCTGTCTCCTACCCTTCTGCTAACAGGCACCAGGAATCCTTGCTGATCCGGGAGACTCTGAGCACCCATGTCCTCATCAGCCCCCAACCTTGCATCCTTCAATCATCTCCCTGGACTTTTCTTGTCTAACACAGCCTCATTAAGTGCGAAGGAAATGTTCCGCACGCAGAGTGTTTGGCATATGGGTGGGGTGACTGATGATAGCTTTGGGAAGCTCCAGATGGCTGTCATGTAGACGAGCCATCACAGGGTGTCTTCATTCTTCACTGAGAGGACTTTGCGCGGTGACTCTGCACTCCCTCAGGAGCAGAGCAACACAGAAGCTGAATGCAAGGAGGGAGGAGGTGGCCTTCTGGGATGGCCGTTCTGCAGGTGAATGAGTTTAAGTCATTTGGTGCCATGTAAAACTGCAGAGCCTTGGAAGAAACCCAGAGGCCATCATAGCTAGAACCTCATTTCACAGAGGAGGAAACTGGAGCCTGAGATAGAAAATGATGACAGCCAAGTGGCATTGCTAGTAAGTAATTAACAGTGTTGGATTCAAACACAGGTGTGATATTCTGATATAATCAAAACTATATGTGTGTATTTGGCCTCTACCCCTGGTTCCTGGCACACAGCCCCTGAAACGGTTGGTTGCACCAGAGTGCTGAGAGTGGGTTTCGTATGCTAATGAGATGAGTAGTGGCTGGGGGCCCCTAGATGGTTTCAGGGTAGGGACTGGTCACCATAATGACCAAGTCATGATTAGAGGGTCTGACGTGCAGACACATTCCCCAGTCTCTGGGGAGGAGAGTTGAGCTGAAAGTTGAGTTGATCACCTGTGGCTGATGATAGAATCCATCCTGCCTGTGTAGTGAAGCCTCCATAAAACCCCCAAAAGACTGGGTTCAGAGAGCTTCTGGATAGTGGAACATGTGGAGGTTCCTGCGGTGGGGTCCCTGGAGAAGGCGTGGAAGCTCTGAACCCCTTCTCGCATACCTCATCCCATGCATTTCTCTATCTGTATCTTTTAACATCTTCCTGGCTAGCTCAGTAGGTAGAACATGAGACTCTTGGTCTAATATCATTTACAGCAGACTAGTAAACATCAGCAAAGCATATCTCTTGAGTTTTACAGGTAGTGAGTCAGAAGGACAGGTTATAACCTGGGGCGGAGCCTGCCATCAGAAGTGGGGGACTGAGCCCCCAACATGTGGGATCTGATACTATTTCCAAGGGGGCAGTAAATTATAAGACACCCAGCTGGTGCCCGCTGGAGAATTATTTGGTGGGGAGTGCGTGGAGAAAACCTTACACATCTGATCACAGAACTGTGTTGTGTTGAAAAACTGCTTTCTATTCAGACCAGATCCTTGGAAAGTTTGTTCTAAGAACGGAACTGAGGCTTGGTCTCTTGACTTCAGATACTATTTGAAATTTATGGAGTCATTACTTCTTTTAAAAAGTAATCTATTATATATATATTCCTGGAAGTATGCTGAACACTATGAAATGAATTCAATAAACACAGTTTCTGCCATTTGTAGTCTGGCTTACAGTTTAAAATTGAGAAATGGACATAGACAGCAAAGAGGTTTAGCCTTAGACCATGGATGGATGGACAGAATTTGCATTCCATAACTGGTAATGATGAATGTTAGCTTCGTGTAGTGAGGAAGGCATGGGCTTGAGAAGACTCGAGTTCAAATTCTGTCTCTGTTGTTTATTAGCTGCGTGACCTTGGCCAACTACTCCGGCTCTCAGAACCACAAATTCCCTGCAGATGATATTATTGAGGATTGCTGTAACGACTGAAGAGATGTCTGTAAAGTACATAGCACTGGGGCCAGGGATTTAGCTCAGTGGTTTTGCCGCCTGCTGCGAAAGCACAAGGACCCGAGTTCAATCCCCAGTACCAAAAATAAATAAATAAATAAAAATAAAGTACATAGTACCGCACCTGGAGCATAATAGATGCTTAAATAATGGTGAAGCATCTCGTTATCTTAGGGACAGATGGTGCAAGGTGCACCGCAAGGTGGCAAGGACCGAGGCATGTGAACTGGGGAAGACAATTACTTACCTACCTGGTTTTGGTCACAATAAGAGCAAAAATTCTCCAGGTTTGCATTTTTCTTTATAATTTATATATTGATTGCCTTGAGGGACAAAGCAGTGTCAGGTCTGTTTCACAGGCTAACACGCATTCATATTTATTCAGTTTAAATTTATTGTTCCAGGCACATTCTAGCTGATGAGGCTAGTGATTGTATTAGTCTGCTTTGCCTTAATATAATGAAATACCTGGGGCAGGCTGATTTAATAAAGAAAAGAGGTTTATTAAACTTGCAGTTCTGGAGACTCAAGGGCATGGCACGGCGTTGGCTTGACTGTGGAGGGAGGCTTGTGGCGGGTGGTACCACAATGCAGGAGCCCATGTGGGAGCAGGTCCGAGACAGTTTCCATTACACCTTGCTTTCATGAGAGCTCAGGGGTTCCCTGAGAACTACTTCACTCCCTCCGGGCAGTGCCTGAGGACCTCCAGGAAGGCTGCAGCTATCAACGGTCCTACTACCTCCCAACATCACCACACTAGGGACTGAGCTGCTGACACATGAAGCCCTAGGGGACAAACCACATTCACACCATGGCCACAGTGCACAATCAAAGGCTGGCGGATGACAGCCTGGGCTCTGACTCTGGATTCTCCAAGCTGGTATTTCCAGGTACCCTCTCTTCTTCTAATTTGGGAGAGGTGCCGAACACCCAAAGTGTCCAGAATTTCGTGGCAAAGAAAGGCAATAATTAAGGGGGATGCTGTGTGCTGACTCATCCCTTGACTGCAGTACTGGGGCAGGGGCAGGTCACCTACAGAGGCTTCTTTCCTTGATGTCCCTTCCAGACTTGGTGTGCACCCATGCTGGGCTCATGGAGGCTCATTCCCACAGGACAATTGCTTCTGGGCTGCTGCTCTGGGCTCCGTGCCAGGCAGATGCTGGCATTCATCCAGTCGGAGCCACAGTGCAGCAAACGGAAGACGGGACAGGTGCTGCATGTCAATGACAAGAGGGAGATAGAAAACACTGAGCTCTGCTGTCTATGGGGCCTGGAGGGGCCTACTGGGACCCTGCCTGAGAGAGCAGGGGTATGAAGGTGTGCACCGGGGAGCCTGGACAGAAACCAAGTGGCCACACCTGCCCAGTAACAAAGGAAGATGCATGTGTGTCAGGGCGATGTGTCTGGCGTACATCTGTGAGCGTGTTTGTGGCATGGGTGTTTGAGTGCGTGCTGTGTGTTGGAATGGTGGGTGGGTGTGAATATGTGTGTGAGCTGTATACATCCAAGGTGTAAACAGAAAGCAGAGAGGCTGATGCCATAAGACACAGACAGGAACTTCATAGATGAATTCACTCTGCATGAACCTGTGTGCACCGCCACATGTGTAACTGGTATGTATGTCTTATCTAGTGTTCTGTGTGTTTAAAAGTAGGTATGAGCAGATGTGTTTAGAACGTGCACTTGTATACGTGAGTGTTGAGGATTATTATGGCCTCAACGTTGCTGTCTATCCAAAATTCACACATATGGACCCAATCTCAAATATGACAGTATTGACAGAAGGGGTTTTTAGGGATGAACCAGCGTCCTACGTAAGGACGAAGCAAGAAGGGGCCATCTGTTAATCAGAGAGCAGCTCTCAGCAGATACTGAATCTGTGAGGGCCTTGATCTGGGACTTTCCAGACTCCAGCACTATGAGAAATAAATTCCTGTTGTGTATAAATTACCTGATGCATTATGTGTGTACCTGTGTGAATCTGTGTGTGTTCTGGCCAGGACTGGAGACCGGATACTCGTGTAGGACAATGACAGATTCCTGTTTCCTTACAGGCTCAGGATCCTCTCACCCATGATCTGTTACAATGTATTTATGCTGAGTGAAACTCTAAAGGTTTATGTAAATCAAATAAAGCTTTGGGCCTGGGATGTAGCTCAGTGGCACAGCGCCTGCCAGGCAAGCGCAAGGCCCTGAGTTCAATTCCTGGTACCTAAAAAAAACCCCAAAACCCTCAAATAAGGCTTTGATCACTATCTAAGTCCCTTTTCTGTTGCTACAACAAAATATCTGAGGCTGAATATTTTCTAAAGAGATTTATTAGCTCACAGTTTGGGAGCCTGAAAGCCCAAGATCTGGGGGCCGCACCTGGTTGGCTTCTGGTGAGGCCTTCATGGTAGGAACATGTGCAAGGGAGGAGGCTTTGGAACCAACACATGGCGAGAGCAGAAATAAGAGACCAGGGAGGGGACAGACTCTTTGAAGAACCCACTTTCCTGGGAATGAATCCACTGCTGCAGGACCTAACCCACTCTCAAGTCCAGCCTTAATCCCTCTCTAGCGTGGTCCTGAGCCTATCACCTCCCACTAGGCCTCACCTCTTAAGCATCTCAGGATATCGAGGACCACGCCTCTAGTACAGGAACCTTTGAGGGACAAACCTTATCACGCCATAGCAACCCCCTCCAAGCCCAAGCCACCACACTTCCACGTTAGGCTCCACCACCAGGAGGAGCCCTGACCCACAGGGCTGGACAATGCAAAGACTCATAGCCTTCGTTCATTCTGTCCCTCAAAGAAACGGACCCGCAGCTGAAATGGACCAGTTCATACCGGCTCCACTCTGCAAAGCCGCAACACAGAAATCCTGGTGTTCCACCAGGGGCCCAGAGGGACTGAGCAGAAAGCCCAGACAACTTCCTCACCACCCTGTCGTCTCCTGCAAGCTGCTTACTCTGACAGGCCCCTCTGCTCTAGGGCTCCCGTTCCTTCTTTGCTCATTTTCTCTCTGCTTTTGTCTAATGAAGTGCAGGAGGCTGCCGAAACTGACAATAGAATTACCTGGGACGCTAGATTCTGTCAGTCTCCATTAGGAGCCCAGTGAGAGAACCATCAAAGCACAGGGACACCTTGGTGCTGTTATTGCAACCTGCCGTGAGAGCAAGCAAAGCAGCTTTCCTGAATGCTCTCCCAGGGCCATTGAGTAGCCTGGCTTCTGGCGGGGCTGCCTGCCGAAGCTCCTGCCACCCTCCCAAGGAGCCAGAGCCCCTGAGGGGATGGGCCACATGCTGGGGGCATCAGCCAGGCTCCCCTGCCCTGGAAGGGATCTGCCCAAGTTTGGTTCAAAGCCCTTGTCTATTTTTTTTTTTTTTTGGTGCCGGGGATCGAACTTGGGACCTTGCGCTTGTCAGGCAGGCAGTGGCACCACTGAGCTAAATCCCCAGCCAGCCCTCACCCTATTTTAATGACGTGGGCAACTCCAAGTCCTCCCCCAGATCTCTGTAATTTCCTGGGTGACTTCGGTCCTCCTGACCCCTCTGCTTTTGAGCTGCTGGTGAATTATTTGGCACGTGGACCATCTCTCGTCTCCCTGCCCTCTGCATGCTTTCTTCAGTTCTCACAATTTCAACCCAAGAACTCAGTCTTTTTCCTCAATGGGCTCAAAAACACCACTCAAAGGTTAGACTTTTCCATATGGTGCTGAAACAGTTGGACAAACATGCAAAAAGTGAATCTTAACCTGAACTGCACAACTTGTGCAAAGATTAACTCAAAATTAATTTTGAATGGATCATATAAATTCTATATAAAATGTAAGACTATAAACTTTCTAGGAGAAACATATATGACAATATCACTGTGTCTTGGGCCGGGGATTTAGCTCAGTGGTTTCGCCGCCTGCTGCGCAAGCACAAGGACCTGAGTTTGATCCCCGGTACCAAAAAAAAAAAAAAAAAATCACTGTGTCTTTGGTTATGCAAAGAGGTTTTAGATAAAATGCATAATCCATAAAAGAAGGTAAATTAGGTATTATCAAAATTTAAAACTTTGGCAAATGACGCTGCTGATAAAATACAATCCTTAGGTAGGGAGTAAATATTTGCGAATCATATTTTTTGACAAAGCGCTTGTATCTAATATATATAAAGTACACTCAAGCTGGGCGTGGTAGCACACACCTGCAATCCCAGCACCCTGAGAGGCTGAGGCAAGAGGATCACAAATCAGAGTCCAGGCAGGGCAACTTAATGTCTTAATAAGACCCTATCTTAAAAAATATAAAGGGCTGGGAATGCAGCTCAGTGTGAGGGCCTTGGGTTCAATTCCCAGTACCATAAAAAACAAAAAAACAAAACAAAACTCAAAGCTCAACAATAACAAAACAAAACTTACTGAAAAAAACAAGCAAAAGATTAGAACAGGTGCTTCTCCAAAAAAGATACAGCGATGGCCAAAAACATACATGAAAATATACTCAACAGCATTAGTCACTAGTGAAATATCAAATGGAAACCGCAATGAGCTATCACTACAAATTTATTAGAATACCAAATACATGAGTGTGACTGACAGTGCCAAGTGCTGGCCAGGTTGTAGACTTCTCTTCCATACCAGAGCCAAAGCAATTGATACAGTAGCCACTTTGGAAAAGTCTGGCAATTTCTTGCAAAGCTAAACATACTATGACTGTAATTCCACTCTTCTTTGGTGAAGAAAAATGAAAACATGTGTTCATGTGAGAATGCTCACAGCAGCTTTATTTATAATTGTGCAAAACTAGAACAGCCTAATGGTCTCTAACTTCCAAATAGATAAACCATGTTACCTCTATGGAATGAAATATTACTGAGAAATTAAAAAAAGGACTGGGTCAGGGATTTAGCTCAGTGATGCCACGCCTGTCTTCCAAGCGCAAGGTCCTAAGATCGATCCCTGGTACCAAAAAAACAAAAAGGACTGCTTGATGCAACAGAATGAATGACTATCAAATGGATGACAACAGAATGGATGACTATTTTGCTAAATGAAGGAAGTCAGATGTAAAAGTTTATATACTGCATCATTCCATTCATATGACATTCTGGAAAATTCTGTAACATTGTGGACAAAGCACAACTATAGAGACAGAAAGGAGAGTGTGGTGGCCGGGTAGCGGCAGGGATAGGAGCTGGCTCTAAGCGGGCAGGGCAGGGGAGTTTTGGAGTAAAGGAGTTGTTCTGGATCATGGCTGCAGTGTGGCTTCATAATCCCATGCCTTGCCAAAACCTATTGCAGTCCACACCACAGAAAGCAAGTTTCATTATACAAATGTTTAAAGACTGACCAGCATGTTGAAAGAACTTTCCAACTTCCCAACTGATAAATAAACCAAACTGTGAAATAAATGAATCATAGTGCTATACTGAAATAATAACATAAATGGGAGAGAAAAAAATCCTCAGTCACTGGAAAACCATTTTAAAGCAAAAGGATTGCACATGAGTCCTGTAGTCCAGTCAGGAAATTTGCTTCCTGCAGGTGTACGGGTTGGCAATTCTAAAACAACCTCACCTGGAAGCGTAGCAGGATTGGAGAAACAAGCAAATACGGCCAGTTCTCGGTGCAGTAGGCATACTGCTAAGGCACTGCAAAATGCAGTAAGCCAGCGCTGTGCTGAAGCATTGCTCTGAGGGCACAAATGGGGCTAGGTTCCTGTGAGCCCCTGGTCATAGCATCTTCAATGGCCAATCAGTTCCTCACCTAGTTTTATGTGTGCTTTGTGTAAAGGCATCTTACTTCCTTTGTATTGGTGATTCATTACCACTGAACCCTTATAACTCACACTTGAATTGAATGAAGCTCACCGAAGCCACATATTTCTGCTGTAATGCACATCATGGCCTTCTTGTGCTTAGAAGCTCTAGACAGTACTTTAGCACCATGCTTGGGGAGCATTTTAAAGAGTGAAATCACCAAAAACACAAAAACCATCGCTCTAAATGCACTGCAAAAAGGGCACTTGTTCATACAGGAGAGCGGAAGTCAGACCACGGTGCCTTCCTTGATCTCAGACAGGAACGAGCACACCAGGCTTCACAAATCTTTTGGGGGAGTAGGGGGGAGACTGGGGATGGAACCTAAGGCCTTCACACTGAGCGGCATCCCCCACCCCCTTTTTTTAAAATTTGGAAACAAGGTCCACTACATTGCTAAATTGGCCAGGCTAGACTTGAACTTGTGATCCTCTTGCCTCAGCCTCCCAGAGTGCAGGGATGACAGGCTGCGGTAGCTCAAATCTTTGGATATTCTGGATATGTCTGGGAATGACTGCCAAAGTGCCATGAGTACTGATTTGGGGGTTACAAAGAAATGTTACCTGATGGAAGAATCTCCAAATCCAGTACCAATCCATGAATAACAAGGGTCAGCCATGCAGTGAAGATGACAGCCAGGCTGGGACAGTAAGACTACCTCCCTGAGGTCGGCAGCATTTGCTGAGTGCACTGGACTTTCGGGACTTGAACTCAGAGTTGAAGCGGAAGGGCCCTCAGGGACGAGCCACCACCACCCCCTTTAAAGAGGACAGCACAAGCCTGGGAGGGGGTGGCACACTTTAGCTGTCTCTTTCCCATACCTAGTTGATCTCCATTCACGTCCCAGGACTGGAGAGTTCACTTGGAGTTGGGTTGAGGGTCGGGATGCCAGGATGCTTGGAATCCAGGCCAACCTTCACGCAGACAGGTCACTGACCTGCACAGTCACAGAGAAGCTCTTGGCAACGGGTGCAGCCTGCTCTCTTGGGCAGCCGGTGGCAGGCTCAGCCTGCGGTGATCTCATCCCTTCTCATTACTGTGAGAACCATCTATATGCAAATCTATACCTCCAGCCCAGACCTCTTCCCCTGAACTCTAGACTCCAATTTCCAGCTGCCTCCTCCACTTCGCCCCTTGGTTATCTCAGGGCATCTCAAACCTAACATCTCTCAACACAGCTTCAATGCCCTCCCACCCACACCTCTGCATCCCATCCTTTCCCATCTTAGCGGATGGTAGCATCCCGTGGCTCAGCCTAGAGCTGAGGTGCCATCTTGAATCCTTTCTTTCTCTCCCGACCCAGCAGTCAGTTGTGTGGGCTCCCAGGGCTTCTTACCAGCTCCACTGCTACCACCTGGCTGAGGTCCTCCGACGGATGCCTTTGCAACTGGGTTCTGCATGTGCCAGCCTGGCCCCACACACCTGTCCCACAGCAGCTGGAACTGTCCTTATAAATTGTACCCTGTCGCTTCTCTGCTCCAAACCTTCCACTGGCCTCCAAGACCCAGAGACGACCCACAACATCTCCTGAGCTCTGATCTCCCCTCCTGCTCCATCCTGCGCCGTCCTTTACACTCAGCCACGGGGCTCCTAGTGGATACTGGACACCAGCCACACTGTGTCCCCGAAGCCCTTTCCCCAGAGCGCAGGTCTGTGGCTTGTCAACACCTCCACCCTGGTCCTGGGCAAGCAGATCTGCGAAGGAAGCCTTGGCTTACCAGGGGGAGGAGTCAGGCCTGGACCTGCAGCTCTGCTCAGAAGTCCCGGCCCCGCAGTGCATCCCTGAGCACCTGGATGGAATCGCACCTTCCGCTTTGCTCTCTGGCCTCTGCACTCTGGTTTTAATTTTTAACCCTCATCACCACCTGCTAGGATACCTTTATTTGTCTGAATTGTCTACTCCCCCTCCCCCACACTAGACCGGAAGCCAATGTCGAACTGGCTCACTGCTGCAGACCCTGTACCTAGAATACTGCTTGGTACACAGTAGACACACAATTTTTGTTGTTATTGTTGAGCAAGTGAATGAACAGAGAGGTTTGCATTTAAAACCAGAACCTCCCTGCCTCCCCCTCTGCCCTCCGAGGGTCACAAGGAGATGGCAACTCCGGAGGCCAAACCTGGTTTCCCAGCGGGTGAGCTGGGCCCCCTCTTAGGGGCCCTGGAGGCACAGTGCCACCGGAGGCTGTGAGATGAAACCGACCATTGCTTCGCGTTTCCTAAGAGCCTCCGCTCCCCGACGCTGGGGAACTTTCAGCAACGCAAAATAACAGTAGCAGTGCCTTGGGGCTTGGCGCTGCCCCCGCCCCACTCCCGGCCTTCCCACGCCTCGGGGACTCGGCGCAGCACCCGGCCCGCTTTCCGCAGATCCTCTCTCCTCCCGCCCCAAACAGACGTTCCCAGAGCTCATCTGGAACCTTCTGATTTGCATCTCCAAAGAAATAAAATAAACTCCAGTAAACGCTGTTTATTTTTCCTTCTGTTTGCCCCGAGGCGGGCCTGTTGTGGCTCCCGGGATCCGGAGTGGGTAATCAAGGCGATTTCTCTGGTTAGGGGAGCCGAGCGGGGACCTCAGGAGCCTTCGCAATGAAGGAGGGGGGCTGCGACTCCAGCGTGAAAGAGATAGGGGGAGGAGGGGGAAGATAAACGACAACAAAACCTGCCTGACACAATTATAGCCACATTTGCATAACAGAGACCAGCACTCGCTTCGAAGGAGTGGTAATTAGATTCTCCGGTGATTAGGGACACTTTCCAAAAGTGGGGAGAGGAGATGAAAATCCAACCTTGAAGTGGAAAAAGAATGTGCAGAATTGAGAATGCACAGAATTGAAGATTGCTTGCGGGTGGCAGGAGAAGAGGACTCACAGAGCTGAGGGAGTCCAGGCCCTGCACACACACACACACACACACACACACACACACACACACACACACACACACACCACACCTCCCACCACCAGCCAGGGCTTCCGGTATCCTGCTTGGGGCAGGACCCAGTGGGGACAGTGTGGACCACCCGTTAGCCTGCTGGACAGTGCCAGGCTCTATTCCAAACCAGCTGTGTGACTGCACACACATAACCTCTGTGAGGCCCAGCAACTCACCTGCTAATAGCCTGTTTTTCAGTACGTAACAGGATAACTGAGGTAAGCTAACTTTATAAAGAAAAGAGGTTTTGTTTCACTCATAGTTCTGGAGACTCAAAGGCATGGCGCTGGCTCTGGGTTGGGTCTGCTAAGAACCTCGTGACCGAGGACAACAAGACAGTGGGAGCATGTATTTACTCAGCCTTCTGTTGCTGGGACAAAGTACCTGACATGCACAACTTCAAGAAAAAAAGACTGATTTTGGCTCACAGTTTCAGAGGGTTCGGTTCATGTTTGGCTGGCTCCAAGGCAGAACAATCATGGTAGAAGGGCGTGGCAGAGGAAAGCTGCTCAGTGTAGCAGGAGGGGAGCAAAGAGCAAGGGAAGGGCCAGAGAGGGAGAGGCCAGGGACCAGAAAGGGTCCAAGATCTCAACCCTGTGGACTGTGCACACACACCCAGAAGTGGGCTTTACTAATCTCCTAAGCATCTCTCAACCAATCAATCTGACAATCAAGATTAACTATCGCAGAACACCTGTGGAGGAAGATGTCCCCCCTCCAGGCGGGAAGCCTGGAGCCACTCAGAGGTCAGGGTCACCTTACAACAACTTGCTCCCACCAGGGAGTCCCATGAGAGCTACCTTCATCCCTTCATCTCTGATGGCAGTTCCTCCGGTGACCTAAGGACCGCCCTTTAGGCCCCACCCCTTAAAGGTCTCACCATCTCTCTACAAGGCCGCACAGGGGATCCAGCTCCTAAAACATGATCCCCCAGGCATATAACAATAACAGGGGCTACTTGATGGTTAATGAGCTCCCATCAGAAGAGGGTGTGGAGGTTAAACACAGGCAGTACCTTCCTCAGCTCCCTCCCTAAAGTGGGTCCCTGGTGCCAGGCTGAGCCCCTCAGAGAGGAGGGGGTTTTAAGTTGGGCAGGCAGCAACTCTGAGGGGAGAACGAGGTTGGCAGGCTTATGGTGAGGGTGTGTGTGGCCTAGGAGTGCTAGGCCTAGGAAAGTTAGAAGCCATGGTCTTAAATCAGCTCTTCCACTCCCTAAGCCCCAATTCTCCCCTTCTCCCCTCCCAAAAAGCATGCATCATAGAGATCATTGTTTTTCGTTTTTGTTTTTGAGAGAGGGTCTTGCTGTGTTGATCAGGCTGGCCTTGAACTTGTGGCAATCCTCCTGCCTCAGTCTCCCGAGTGCTGGGATCACAGCTGTGTACCACCACATCAGGCTCATAGAGATCATTTGAATGCGATATTTATGCACATATAAAAAACCATTTGCAAATGTGGATGCCTTATTATTAGCAACAGGTTATTTGTGTTGTGCCTCCTACTGCTGGAGCTGAATTCCTTGATGACAAGGACCAGGTTTTTTATTATTTTTATTATCATTTTTAATTCTTGGCATTAAGCATAGAGTGGGTGATTAGGAAATGTTTAATGGATTACTAGCCATCTTTGACATTTGCCTCCTCTCCAGTGCTGTGGGACTGGGCAGTGGCAGGGACCTCTCTCAAATGAGACATCTTAACCTTGGCCTGTGGCCACCATGACTCAACAACGCATTAAGGGACAGGACATGGGGGATGGAATCCTCCCTACAGGGCTTCTGGACCCAATGTCCCTGGTTTCCAGGAAGAATGAATTGCAAGAGGCTTCTGCAAGCACAAGTTAAGTGAACACACACACACAAACACACACACACACACACACACGAAAGCAGGTTCATCTCATCCTCACCTTTCATGTGGACTCCAGCATTAGAACCTAATTGTTATGATTAAAGAAGAATGAGTCAACATTTTGTTCTTCTTTTAAAGAGGGCATGTGTGTGTGTGTGTGTGTGTGTGTGTGTGTGTTCATTTAAGTTGTGGTTATAGAAGTGTTTCTGCAAGTCAAGTATTAGCTGCAGCTAAGAGTTTGTGTTCAGCTGGTTTCCATGGTAACCTGTCAGCTTCTTTGCTTCCCTCTCTCTCCCTCTGTTCGACAGATTCTTCTTTTCCGACAGGAGGACCAGGATTAGTGAAAGAGAGCAGGGGCCCATCCACAGCAGCGTCAGCGGCTCCCAGATGCTGTGGCTGAGGAGCAGTTGTGTCTGCTGGCCGGCAGCGGGGCTCAGAGGTGGTGGGCCCTGGGCCCCTGCGCTGAGGTCACCCCTCCCCAGTTCCTGACAGCCCAGCTGGTGCCACAGGCATGGAGCGCCCAGGGGCTTAATTATATGCTTGGGATTCCATGCTCTGAAGACCAGGTATTAGTTTTTAAAATAGAAGATCAGCAAAAGGTTAGGAGGAAGGCAGGAGCCGGGAGAGTCGGGAAGGGAAGGGCAGAGAGTTGCAAAAAGAGAACAACTTTTTGACCTTTTGCTATTATGAGCAAACAAGGGTCCCCAGAGACCATAGGTGGAGGCAAACAGAAGACTGGGACTTAGGCTCAGAACAAATGTAGGCTTAGCCTGAACGTTTCACCTATTTGATGACACAAGACATATATTCTATAAAATCTTGATTGATAAATGTGGAATAAATGCAGGAATCTGTACATTCTCCCTGCAATGTATACTTTAGAAGTCCCACGCATGGGGCCGGGGATTTAGCTCAGTGGTTTCGCCACCTGCTGCACAAGCTCAAGGACCCTAGTTCGATCCCAGGTACCAAAAAAAAAAAAAAAAGTCCCACGCTTCTTTCTTAATATTTTGTAATACAATCAGCTAATTGCTTAGGCCAAGAAGACACATCCAGAGAATCACAGACTTCGGTTCTATTGAGTCTAGATGGCTACTGTGTGTGCCAGGCATGGCTCCAATCCTGTCACATGTATTGATTAATTCATTTCCTCTCTACAAGAACTCTTTGCTATAGATCCTGTTAAAAACCACCACTTTATAGAGATGGAGTTGGAGATACAAAGAAGTTAAGTAAATCATCCAAGTTTACACAGTAAGCAAGTGGCAAAGCAGATGCCTAGGCAACTACCCAGATATTAAACAATTGCAGCTCTCACCCCTTCTGGAAAAGGCCACCTTCCCCCTACTGCTGGGGCTCATGGCCCCTGCTCCCTTCCCTTCAAGCTGCCCCTTCCCAGATGTCCCCATGTCTCCTCCTGGCCTCCTGGGGTGGTGAGGAGGAAGCTCTGCCCGGCAGTCCTGCTAGGAATGACAGCACCGCCCACCACCCTGTCATTTCTGCCTCTCTCGTCCCTGTCAGACACCTCCCAGCTCCCAGCTGTCTGTCAGCAGCTGCTCGGGGATATAAATAACCAGCCCTTGGCAGAGGCGCCCTGGAGGGAGGGGCGGGAGGAGGGAGCAGACAGATCGGGTGGTGACAGGCAATGAAGGAAAGAACACAAGGGTCCTCCTTTGGGCAGATATTCCAAGCTGCTCCGCAGAGGAGCTAGCTGAAGCCTGCAAGGCGACAGGGAATTTGGGTTTAGCAGGAAGCAGCTTGGTAGAGGGAGGAGGGCCAGCGGGCCAGCTCTGTCACTGTGTCCCAGGCTTTCCATCTGCCTGGCGTCTGGTGTGGACTGCATCACTCTAATCTTTCCCTGCACCCCCTCCTGATTCTCTTTCTCCCTCTCTCCTTTCCTCCCTTCCTTCCTTCTTTCTCTTTTTCTTGAGGCAGGGTCTCACTACATAGTCCAGGCTGGCTTCCAACTCTGGATTAGGCTGACTTTAAACTCCTGATCCTCCTGCCTCAGCCTCCCAAATGATGAGATTACAGGCTGCATCACCACACCCCACTTTGTATCTCTTGATTCTTGAGGAAGTGGGTGGGGACTCCTCTCCCACAGGATTCACAGAGTGAAGGATGCTGGTACTATAAGGGAAGATGATGCTGGAGAGGAGAGGGCCCTCAGGCTGATGTAAGCACAGAATGGGAACAGAAAGGAGAACAGAAGGAAAGTTTGGCAGAAGGGGAAGGACAAGAGAACAATTTAACATTCCACCAGCATTGATCAAGCCTTTGCCAGATGTCGGTGCATCCACACACATCTCATTTCTTCATCTCTACTTTACCGATGGGGTTGCTGGAGTGTTGAGGAGAATCAGGAGACAGCAGGGCTGGCAGAACCTCTGGGGGTCACCAGGTCAGTCCCCACATTCCACTGGGGAGACACAAAGGAGGCTGTAAGATGCCCAGCATCACACAGCCAGGCACTGGCAGGGCTGACTAGACTCAGCTCCACAGCTCCCAGCAGCCCCTGCAGCTGCCGCCCTCTTCCTCTGGGGCCGGCAGCTGACAGCGCTGGATTGATGCAGGAGTCACCTTAGCAAAGTCACAGAGAGGCCCTCGTGCTTAGATGACATTAAGGAAAAGGGGGCCCTGCAGAAACATGGCAAGTGTGTCCAACCTGCAGCCCGCAGTCCCATGAGGTCCTGGGCAGCTAGTAATGTGGCCCTGCAAGGCTGTGAACTTTAAACGGCACTATGAGCCAGCAGCATTTTTCATTCCTTGATTGTGTGGCGCTTGACCGGGGGTGTCAAAGGCCTGCTCTGTAGGAGAGGGTGCAGTGGGGTGCTAACTCCACTTCCTGTGCTTGTTGCCCTCTTTTTTTAATGTTATAATGAAAAATATTAAAAATAAAGGAAGTTTTGTTGCTTATGTACATGAACTATATTCCGTATTTTATCCGCAGACCAAGGTAATTCCTTTGCACTCAGTGAGACTCAAGACGACACACAGGTTGGACACCCCTGATTTAACAGGACCTTTCTGTGGCTGCCCAGCTGCCTTTCGAAAACCTCTGAGACCCAGATGGTTCTCCCTCTTTTCTGTGCACCAGAATCACCTGGGAGGTTGTTTAAACAGGAAGCTGAGCTCCAGCCCAGGGCTTCTGGATCAGCAGGTGTATTTTTTATACTTTCAATTGTGTGTGTAGTACCATGTTTTGATGTTTTAAGAGTGGGGCTGCACGTACCATAGCTAGCCCGGTTCTCAGAGCAAAGGGCTTCAGGGAGCACACCTTTGATATGTACATTAGCCAATTGGGCCACACCTTCTCCACCTGGCCCCCACACCCCAGAAAGCATATTCAGTCCACCCTAGAGACCAGGCATCTGGGACAACCCACTGGCTGAGCCTGTTCAAATAGCCAAACTAACCAATCCTAAACTGTCCCGCCCTGCTTCCCTCCCCGGACAACCCCATGAAGTCAGGGCCTGGCCTCCTCCAGCCAGCCCCTCGGCCTCTGACCACCCTGACCCTGTCTCGAGAGGCCCTGCAGGACATGCCCTGCCTCCTGTCCCTAGGACAGGGTATAATGCACTGCTTTCCTGAGCCCCTGCTGGCCACCCCTGACTGTCACATAAAGAACACAGACAGGAGGCATGTGGCAGAGCCTGAGAATTTGCATTTCTACCAAGGGCCCAGGTGGTGCTTGGAGAACACTCTGTAGAGAAGATTCCAAGTCGCCTGGAGGATTAGATGAATTTGCACAGGGCCCAGGAAGGCACTTGAAAGGAAAAAGATGAAGATGCTGATCTCTTACTCTACGCTCTAGGTCCTGCTGGAGTGGGACAGTGGTGCCCTCAGACACAGCCGGTGGGAATGGCCACCCAGGGCCCGGAGGGAGAACTGTCCTGTGAGAAACCAGACAGGGAGCAGCAAAGTGGGGCCAGGCACCAGCAGCATCAGCATCCTGGGGAAGATGCAGAAATGCAGATTGCAAGGCTCTCCCCAAGACCTGCCAAGCCAGACGGTCGGAGTGTGGCCTCTCATCTGTGCCGGAGCTCTCCAGGGGATTCCAGTGGAAACAACCTGGGTAGCCGGGGATCGATTAATCGTCCTCCTTTCTCCTGAGCCCACAGTACCCGGGCAGTGAGTGGCTTGCTCGGGCCCACAGTTGCCTGAGGTGGAAGCTCTCCCAGCCACAGCTGCCTAGCAAGGGACTGCAGCAGGACACTGAGCACATACTCATCCGCACCATATCGGGGTCCAGGCAGGGCCATCCATCCTGTGCAGGTCTGAGGCAGCCGCGGAAGGGGCCGCCAGTGGGAAGTCATCACTTAGAGGCAGGGACAGAGGCACCGACTGTCAGGCCATCCAGCAGTGTAGTCACTGGCCCTCACTCTACCCAGGCAGCCTGGGGCTTTTCTCACCATCTCCAGGGAAGAGAGGCCAGGAAGATGAGGGTGCAGGACTTCCTGCTCAGCTGGGCCGAAGGTTGTTTAGAAGATGGATTTAAACATTAAGAAGGTCTGTGCTGGGCATGGGGGTGCACGCCTGGGGGGCTGAGGCAGAAGGATCCCAAGTTCGGGACCAGCCTGGGCACCGTAGAGAGACCTTGTCTCTAAGTACAGTGAAGAAGGCTGGCGGTGTAGCTCAGTGGTAGGACACCGGCCTAACATGCACAAGGCCCTGGATTCGATCCCAGTGCACAGCAAAAACACACACACGTGCGCATGCACACACACACCTGTGACCTAAGCTGATAAAGCCTGTCACACTGTTTATCTTTCAGAGATTTCATATTTTACTTGCGCCTCTACTGAGAGAGTTTAGAGGTAACCCTGTGTATCTGTGGGCTCTAAATTCAAGGATTCCACCAACAGCGATCAAAAATAGAAGGAAATAAATCACATCTGTACTAAACCTGTACAGACATTTTTCCTGTCCTTATTCCCTAACGACACAGTGTAATAACTAGGAAGGCAGCATTGTGATGCGCTTGGTATTATGAGCAATCTAGAGATGATTTCAATGTATGGGAGAATACGTGTAGGTTACGTGCAAAATACCATTTTCTATAAGGGACTTGAACACCCTTGGATGTGGGATCAGTGAGGGGTCCAGAGCCAGGCCGCCACGGATGCCAAGGGGCCCCTGCTCTTGCCAGAGAGCTTAGATGAGCTGTAGCTGGAGGGTGAGGGCCAAGGCAAAACTCCTGGAGGGCCGAGGCGTGGACCTGCATCTTTGCCCTGCCCAGCAGGCTGCTAGACTCTACACAGCTGAAGGTGGCTCCACAGAAGGAAGGCCAGCTGCCAGGGAAGGTCCGGGACAGGAGTGAAGGGGCAGTGCCCAGGGTGACCCTGCCTCACCCCTCCCTTGCACCCACAGTTCCTGTCCCCTCCCCTGGAATGTCTCTGTCTCTCTTGTGACTTGGCTTGGGATCTTTTCTCTAAAGGCTCTTTAGGGATGCTCAGAGACAGTATCACCATTTCTCCTGTCCCCCCTGGATCCTGTGTGACCTCTCTCCATCCAGCACACAGATTCTATACATTTCCCGAGGACAAAGACTGCTTTGTCTTTAGACTCTGCACCTGTGTGGTACACAAGACAGACGACTCAAGCAGAGCTTAGAATCAGGGAGAGTTTCTAAAGAGAGCTGGATCAGCAGTTAAGTCCTGGGCAGTGAGCTTTAAACGCCTGCTCCTTTTCCAATGACACTGCCAGGACTTTAGCACCTCATCTGTTTAAGAAGCACTACTCCCTCGGGGATCCCCCAAGCTGATGGGGCAACCCAGTTCCTGTTCTCTGCAAGCTCCTGTCTGGCACAGGTGACACGCCTCTCGTCTTCAAGGAGTTCCCAGAAAGAGAAACTTAGTTATGGCTCTTCCTTGCCATTTGTTGGCCTCCTTTCATGTGATAGGAAGTAGGATCCCTGAAAGCCCCAACCTAAGTTGTCCTGGAGTTTAAGCCCCAGACGAAGAGTCCTGTACCGTAACAGCAACTCTGGGAGAAGCCACAATCTTCCTTGCCTGGACCAGGTATCCGTCTCTGTGTGCGGGGGCTGGGCAGTCGACCAAGACAGATGGGAGCCTGTGATCTATGAAGACTGGATCCCCTGTGGGACAGAGTCCTGGTATGGGGTAGGGGAGGGGCAGCAACCTGTCTGGACAGACGAAAACACAGCTCTAGTCTGCTGAGGAGACTGGGCACATAAATCCAGCACAGCACGTGGACACGGGGCATGTAGAGCAGAAGTGAGTGCAGATCAATACACCAGAGTGCACTTAAATGCTGAGAAGATCTTGGTGTTTGAGGTCAGAGGGAGTTAAATGAGAAGGGCTTATAGGAGGAGATCAATCCTGACCAGGAACTGGAAGACAGAGAGCAACAGGTCTTTGGGAAACCGGAGCCTGCCGGGTCCTGGCAGATGGCCAGGGATAGGAATGGGGTGCTGGGGTTGTACAATGAAGAGTGTGACAAAACAATTTCTCAGTGGGTGCTGAGGACCGGTGGTCCCACCTTCTCCCAGACCTACCCGGCCCCTCTGCTCCCGTACGACATAGGACTCCCCTGCATCCCCGGTGGCTGTGTCCAGTTCTTGGGAACCTGAGAGAGGAGCAGAGCATGGGGTGCAAGAGAAAACAAGGGCAGCCCTCACCGTTGTCATGGCAACACAGTCAACTCCAACTGTGCCGTAAACACCAGGGTGAGTCTCTTCCTAAGCTGGAGCCCCAGGACAGAAAGGAACAAGGACAGCCGCGCACAGGGTGTGGGGTCACACCTGCATCCACCCTGCCAGGCCACTGCACTGGGGTCGGGGACTCCTTGCAGATGCCTCCTGGCCCTTGGAGCAGACGGAGGAAGCCCTGCGTGCCAAGTGCCTTCCTCTATGGAAGGGAATGCGGTGGTGGGCGAGGCATTTGTCCCTCTGCCTCTGTTTCCCTCTTTCCAGCGCCCACTTCCTTTCCTGCTGGCCTCTCCTCTGTCCCTGCCCACTGTCCCTCTTTCCTCTTCCTTTTCCCCTCTCTGCTTTCCTCCTCTCGTTCCCTTCTTCTCTCTTCTCCCCTCACCTGTCTTTTCCCTATTTAAATTGATACGAAAGCCAGAGGCGTAGGTGGGGAAATACTGCATGAGCGACAGAGGACAGGAGGGCTTCAGTTTTAGGTTTTTCTCTTCCTGCCACGCTAGAATCAGAGCAGAGACCTGTAAGCATCACTACCATGGGTTGCGGGTCCCCCACACACACTCCCGGCTCCTGGCCGGCACTCACCCCACCCCTGCCCGGCTGCAGGAGGCAGAAAGTGGGGTGGGGGCGGGGACTGTACCCCAGCTGCCCTGTGTAAGGCGCAGCCAGTGTGATTCCAACCCCTGAGAAAAGGGAGGACTCTTGGTTTACTGTCACTCACAGTTTGCTCAAAGCCGAAATTAAGGCATCGCTCCCCACTTTTCAACCAAATTGTGTGCTAATTAATGTGTGGAGGGCCGGGCAGCTGGATCTCTGCTCCTGGGGCCCCCAGAGTCTCTGGAACACCCGCTAGGCTGGGGCTGGGTCTGTGAGGAAGGGTGCAGGTGGGCTTGAAAGTCCAGAGCTGAGAAGATGCTCTTCAGAAATGAAACCAAAGTTCAGTGCTGAGGAAGGGTCCCTTAGGCACCCATTCTGCTACAATAGAAACTCTCATGTTGTAAGGGCTGGGGATTTAGCTCAGTGGTGCTGCCGCCTGCCTCCAAAGCTCAAGGTCCCCGAGTTTGATCCCCAGTACCAAAAAAAGAAAGCCTCATGTTGTCAAGCCATCAGATGAGATAGAAGCTGCTCCTGATGGCCTGTAAACATGTTTTCTGAAGCTCACAGACCCTTATCTCGGGGGGCAGCTGCCCACCAAGGAACCCCCACACTGAGAACAGCTACACTAGCATAGCCACAGGGGTCCCGGGATGTCACCCTGGCCCCAGGCTTAGGAGACCTTTCCAAATGGATCCAGGCTTACATTCAGTCGTCTCAGAGTCTCCTGCATCTCAGATCATGGCCTGGCAGTGGTGACAAGAGGGGCTGTCGTCCCAAGAACCTTCACTCCTGCTCCAGGGCCCCACACTGCGGGAAAATGTGGGTCCCTGGGTGCACTGGGCAGCAGGGCCAGGGTGGTGGTCACCTCCCAACCCTAGCATCTGGGGCTGAGTGTGTGTACCTAGGTACATGGCCTCACCAGCTTGCATGGGGCTGAGGGGTGTGTGCGTGTGTGTGCTTCTGTCCAAGGGTGTCTCAGCAGTATGGAGAGGTCCCCTGACTCTGTGCAGATTTCACATACGTGAGTGCTGGGGAATCTGCTGGGACAGGTGGACCGGGGCTTACCCCACCGAGAAGGCCAGTGGGAGGACCGGGCCAGCAGGCCCAGCGGGAGGGCACAGACGGGCACTTGGGGAGAACTTGGCTTTCTTCTGCGTCCACCGCAGTCTGTGCCCACTGATGAGAAAGAGGGCCTTGGTTGTCATAGACTCCTAGACATTCCACAGCACTCTGACTCCTCAGAGCTCCTTATCTGCGACCTCATTCGATCCGAATAACAATTCACAGGAATCACCTCTCTGACTTCCAAGATGAAAGCTCTGAACTCAGAGAGGTTAAGCGACTTGTCAAAGTCACGCAGCTCAGTAGATTTGACTAAATATAGTTGATCCTCCTTACCCATGGGGCTACACAGATTAAACCAACCACAGATCAAAATTATTCCAGCTGGGTGCAGTGGTACACACCTGTAATCCCAGCTACTCACATGTCTGGGGCAGAAGGATTGCAAGTCTGAGGCCGTCTCTGTCCCAAAATAAAAACTGAAAACAGGTTAGGGTTGCAGCCCAGCATTGCAGAACTTGCCTAGCATGCATGAGTCCCTGAGTTCAACCCCCAGTATGAAAAAAATAAAAACTAAATTCCAGAAAAAATTTTGAGTTTATCCTGAACTTGGACAGACATTTTCCCTGTTGTTAGTACCTAAACAGCACAGTATAACAACTATTTACATAGCATTTACATTACATTATAAATAATCTAGAGGTGTTATAAATAATCTAGAGATTATTTAAAGTAAATGGGAGGATACTTGTAGGTTATATGCAAATACTAGGCCATTTTATGGAAGGAACTAGAGCATTCATGGATTTTGGTATCTGAAAACAATCCTCACAGACACGCAGGGATGGCTGTACTTCTGGATGTTTCCAGTGGGTCACAAATGTCATATTTTATCAAAGAAGGTCTAAGGCAAAACAGGTCTGCCACAGGTCCTGGCACTTGCCTCTTTTAGGCCTCCTGGGCTTGGGCCAGGGTAGCTGCCCTGTGGGACAAGGGAATAAGTACAAAGCTAAAATGCCTAGAACAAAACAGCCCCCTCAAGACTTGTGTGATGCACCACAACATTCATGTATTTGTATGTGTTAGTGCGAACACACACACAGGCGCACACAGGGGTATGGGTGCCCTCTCCCAGGTGTCCGGAGAGTCCTCTCCCTGCCTGCAGCACCCTCATGGCCAGCACCACTCCCAGAGCAGAATTTCAGATCTAGAAGAGGCTCCAGCTCCTCTCTCCAAGCTCTCCTTGTGTGGGCAGAAGACATGCACAATGACTTAACACAGTGGAAGAAAATACATAAACAAATGCCGAGTGACAACCCAGCTGTGGAGCCAGGGGGTGGATGCAATGAGCAGGGAAACATCACTGGGGGTGCTGAGTCAAGGCAGCTGCGCTTTAGTCCAGAAACTGGACTCTGAGGGTCCGCTTTGCCTGTGAGTTATGTCCCAAGGTCCCCTCTGCATCCTGTCTGGCACTGAGCCACCTTAGACCCCACGGGCTCCGACCCAGGGCCTAAGGCTCCTGTGGGGCTGAGGCAGGAAGGTGAAGAGGCAGGAGACTGGCCGGGTGCAAACGGCAGAACAGCCCCACCATACAGGCCAGTGCCCTGCTTCGGTGACTGCCAGAAGGACGGGCAGCCTGGGGCCAGCTCAAAGCTGCACCTGGAACTTCTCCAGTTCCTCAGGCCCCTTCCCCACCAGATTAACCAGCCTTCCGAATGGGCTGGGGGAGACAGCCACTGTACGAAGCAGGAAACTGAGCCTGGGGCTCAGGGACCATGCACAGGTTCTCCTGGTCCCTAACGGGCCAGCCTGCCTTCTTGTAGCACTTCCTCCCGGCTGGCCTCCTTTGATTTAAATCAAGCTTTAAAAGAAAAAACCCATCCCTATCTTGTGTCCCTTGGTTCATTTTCCCTGGGCTCCCCTTTCCTGCTTGTCATTTGAACTGCCCTGAAAAGACATAAACATCTCTGTGTTTGAAGAGTCTCTGAGGAGCAGCCAGTGGCTCTCTGGCCCTTCTGTGGCAGAGACAGCACCGAGGGAGAGATGCCAACCCTCCCTGTGCTGCCCCTGCCCTGCCCAGGGCCTGGGCTGCTGGGAAGGAGGGCCCTGACCTGGCTGGGGAAGCCAGCGGCTCCTGTGTTGAAGATGTTCCTGCAGTTTACAGTGGCAACTAATTTATAAGCTGTTTTTACTGCTGTTACCAAGCAGCCACAAACCTAAGAAATAAAGTAGCCAGGGGAACAGTGTCAGCCTGCACCAGCCCTCCAAGGCTGTCTGCAGATCAGGGCCTCCATCTGAGTGGCTGGGAGTGGAGTCCCCAGGGGTGGACCTCCAAAGTGATTCCCTCGGGGCACCCAGAGGCTGGAGACACCTTCAGGGAGGCCGGTGGGGAGCAGAAGCTGCTGACTGCCTGGGAGCCCTTGAGCGAAAGCCCCCAGGCTGCCTTCAGAGAAAGGGGGAGTGTGCAGGCTTCACGGGCTGTGGCTGGTGTGCTGGAAGCTGTTCTCCAGCTCTGTGTGTGCCCACCTCAGAAGAAGGTGTGTGTGTGTGTGTGTGTATGTGTGTGTGTGGTTCAAGCCACTGGGGATGCTTCCCATCTTCCCACAGTGCTGCCCAGAGTCCCGACCCCCAGAGGCTTGACCTTCCTGTGGGATGGAGCCAATCCTTTGGAGTGTGGACCTGGTTCTCCAAAATGCAAGAACATCGAAAGGCAAAGCTGCTGTCAGAAGAGCCAGGGACTCTCCTTTTTCCTCAGGCGGTTCCTAACCCTTCCGCCCTTCCAGAAGACCGACCCATAGGAAGTGGAGAGTTGGGGCACAGATTCTAAGCTTCTCTGGGGCGACTCAGGTCCATTCTCATAAGAGGTGGCATAAATTCCACGCTGGGCTGCAGACCAGCCATGCCCTGAACCACTTCAGGGACTCAGGGTCCCTTGTTACAACACAAGGGGTCTGTCCAGGTAGTTGTTTGTTTAGTACCGGGGATCGAACTCGGGTCCTTCCGCTTGCGAGGCAGGTGGTGGAACCACTGAGCTAAATCCCCTGTCCAGGTATTTGTAAGGAGATGGGGAAAGGATAGGACACACTTCTGGCTCATTGTCTACCTTTTTGGGAAGCCCCTGCAAGATCAGGATGTAAGAGGGCAGTGGGCCTAGGTGAGCAGCAGGGCATTGGAGTGAATGGGAGTGGGAAAAATCCTGTTTCTCTTTCTTTAAGAAATTTAGGTGGAGGAGACTGAGCCAAGTCCCTAGGTTGCTGGGAGTAGGTGAGGGCCATTCAATGAGTCAAGTGTTGAAAGGGCTTTCAGCTCTTCCCCTGCCCCTACTAGGGCAGGGAGCGCTGGGTACTCCATGCCAGCCACAGGATGGAGCACAGTGTAGGCTCAGGGAATGCACACTTGGCTCCAACATACAGCAGCAGCAGAACCTAAGTTCCCTGGTAATTGAATTCAGGATCTTCCTAAAACTTGAAGGTGAAGCTGATTAGGCTTAGGATAAACAAATAGACAAAGTAAGGGTAGATAATCCACATAGAATACAATATCCCAAGAGGAGACATAGGCTGGAAATATATAGAGCTCCTAAATGAGATTATGATGATTCAGGGAAAATGGATTCATTGTGGGTTAGAAGGAGAACTAAAGCATTTTAGCTGTATTATTGATATTCAGGACTTCCAGGAGACCTAACCCTTCGAAGACCACCCTGAATACCACACCAGATCAAAGGCTCATGAACAGTGGTACCATAAAAGTTGAAGGTTTTAAAATTTTTTAAAATTTTGAAATGATTATAGATTCATAGGATTATAGGTTCATATTTCTACAAAACAGCAGAGAGAGGACACAATCTTCCCCAGTGGTAAACCATCTTACACAGCTGTAGTCCAACCACTATCAAAACCAGGAAATAGGGCCAGGGATTCAGCTTAGTGGTTTTGCTGCCTGCTGCACAAATGCAAGGACCCGAGTTCGATCCCTGGTACCAAAAAAATAAAACCAGGAAATGGATGTGGTACAATTCACAAGCCCTGTTCAGGTTTTATCAGCTTCATGTGCGTGTGCGCATATGTGTGTTTGTGTGTGTGTGTGTGTGTTTAGTCCTGTGCACTTTCATCCCGTGTAAGGGCTCCTGTAATCACCTCGATCAACCCAGAACTATTCCAGTAGCAGATTCAGTCGCACCGCACCCCTCCTCCTGAGCCCTGGCCCTCACTAATCTGTCCCACCCTGTATAATTTTCTCATTTTGAGAATGTCATAGGCATGGAATCATGCAATATGTGACCTTTGAAAAATTTTTTTTCACTCAACATAACGCCCTTGAGAGCTATTCAAGTTGATGCACATAGCTGTAGCTCATTCCTTTTTGTTGTTCAGTAGTACTTGGTGACATGGATGTACCACGTTTGTCTAATCATTCACCCACTGAGTGATATTTCCATTATTTCTGATTTAGGGCTATCACAAACAAGGCTGCCACGTACAATCATGTGCAGTTTTTTGTGAACATGGGACACATGTCCATGAAGGTGACTGCTGGATCATACAACAAGTAGGTTTACTTTTTAAGGAACCGCATGTGGGGACAAACGGCCTAGCTACGTCTGGGAACCCTTGGGATCTCCATGCTTCGAGATGGTCACTAGGTCTAAGCTGGGTCTGGCTGAGAAAGGAAGATGTTAGTGCCCTGCAGAGTAAGGCTGGTGCTGACACAGCTGGGAAGTGACCAGAGGCAACTGGAGGCAGAGCTCTCTGAACTCTGGAGGCATTCAAGGGAACCTAGGGGAAGCATAGAAACCATTTTAATCAGCAGAGTGATACCGGCCTCCAGTAAACACCTAACCATGAAAGAAAGATGGAGGGTGGGCTGGGGCATTTAGCTCAGTGGTGCCACTGCCTGCCTCGCAAGCGCAAGGTCCTGAGTTCAATCCCTGGTACCAAAGAGAAAAAAAAGAAAAAGAAAAAGAAAGATGGATGGCTCAGGATGATTTCAAGCTATAATCATGAGCTGGTAAATCAGAGCCCCGTGCATAAAGGACACAATCAGAGAGGCTTCAGTGTTCACTGAGGAGTTTTACTGTCCAGCCCCTGCCTTCCCCAGATGCTGCCTCTCCTGCCTGCTGGGACTCCCGGGTGGAGCCCACTGGACCATTTCCTCTCTCCTTCCATAAACACCTGCTGAAGGCCTACTGTGTGCTGGAGCTCTGCTAGTTTTCCCACCAGAGCAAACCAAGCCAGTGTCTGGCCAGGTGGTCACACTTGCGAAAAAGTTCTGTCAAACAAGAAGATGCTGGGGACTGAGATCTTGCCAGTCCTAGGGCACCTTAAGAAAATTAGCATCTTGCTAGCCAAAGCTTCTTAACAGAGGGTGTGGAAGACTCAGGGCATCAGCGACCTTAGGAACAATGGTGCACATTGAACTCGGGCACCAGTACTGTGCTGAGCATATTGTAATACCTTCACGCTGTAAGATTTGTCCTGGTCCTACACACTTTCTGAAATGATAGGATCTCTCCCAACTAAGGTCGCCTTCGGCTGGGCATGGTGGTGCACACCTGTAATCCCAGCACTTGAGAGGCTCAGGATTGCCATGATTTCAAGGCCAACCTGAGATACATAGTGAGTTCAAGGCCAACCTATGCTACAAAGAGAGACCCTGTCTCAAAACAACAACGTCACCTTCGGGACATCTATCACAGGGCCTTACGTGCCTCTCGCCCCATCTTGGTTTGATTAACGCTGTCCCCTTCTCCAAGAAATCCTTTGTGGAGGTCGGGGTGTTCCCTGTCCGGACAGGCTGAGCAGAGAAGAGGGCACTGAGCTCCTGGCCGTGCAGGAGCTGTCCAAGGTCCTGCCAGAGTTGCGGGCAGCATGAATCCTTTCCTTTCACACTGCAGCTGTGGAAGGGCAGAGGGCAGGGAGCTGGAGACCACAGGCTCTGCACCCCAAAGCACCCACAACCCAGCATCTGGCAGCCCCTAAAAGGTCTTGAGCCTCAATCAGTGGGAAAGGAGCCAGTTCAACGTCTTCTCTTTGTCCTTAAGAAAAAAAGATTCATTACAGATAATTTCACCGTGATGGAAGGGGAGGAAGCACTGAAGTAGCAAAGGAAATAAATTTACGCCATCTCAGCTAAAATCACACACAATTAAAACCTGGACCCGCATGTGCTTTTCTATGCAGAGAGCAGCTTGAAAATGACATGCATGAGTCACTCGGTCCAGCCCCCAATGCTCTGTGTGGGGACCTGTCCCTGAAATTGCAGGGTGCAGAGAGAGACAGCTGGGAGCCAGGCCGGAGCCTTCAGCCTTCTGTCCTCCTATCTGGAATCTGGAAATTCTTCTGTGGCCAAGGAGCCCAGATGAATCCACGGGGAGAGGCCTTTCCCAGGGGGTGTTTCACCCTCTCCCTCTGGGTGGGACCTGCCCAGGCAGAGGCACAGGCTGGGTCCCTGAAGGCTCCGAACCATTGGCCACTCATGCAGAAGGTCACAGCAGTGGCCAGAGAACCTGGACTCCCTGCCCCAGGCCCTGGCCTGCACAGAGGGATCACCCCTCACCTCTTGTCTTCAGGGTGTCCATCTCCCTCGGTTCAGGGAGGCGAGTTTCTCCTCTCCTTTCTCCCTTTTCCTTCTAACTTCCCTTATAATTAAATTTCCTTCCTCTAGAGCAGAAAAATCTACAGCAAAGGAGCTAGGCTAATGTGTGGAGAAGAGAAGTAGAAGAGACTTCAAGGACCAACAATGCCCAGGTGCTCATGGGTAGTGACTGGTAGCCAGAGATAAGCCGTGTGCCCTGAGGTCAAACTCGGGAGGGAGGAGCCTGACTGTGGGGTGAGATACCAGGAAAAAACAGAAGGCAGAGCTTTCCAAGGGTCCTGAGTTTAATCCCTCTGACAGACAGCTCCAGGGACTGTGGGATCTCTCTTCCCTAAGGAGAGTTTGGGAGGGATAGGGGGAAGGAAAAAACCCCAAAACCCTAAACCCCCAGTGGACTTGGAGTGGGAGGACATGGGGCTGAGACCCATTTGGGGCTCTAACCAGCTGGGGGGTCGAGCCAGTGTGAGCCTCGTCAGGGCTGAGGAAGACAACATATGGAACAGGCCTGCACAGAACAGGGGCGCGGACCGACTCCACCCAATGGCTTTTCACGCACGCAGCTCTAGGACAGGGGGCTGGAGCAAGCCGAGCCTTCCAGAAGAACCACTCCGTCTTGGCACAGACTCGCCTGGTTACCTGCTCCTCAGCCCTCCCAACTCTGCCCTGTAAGGGCTGCTCCAGGACCCAGGTCCCAGCCTGCTGGTCTCGGGCTGCCTTGCTGGGAGGGACCTGGGCCCGAAGCTAAGGAGCCCTTCACTCTCGAGGTCCTGGGGGCCAGGGCGGCTCCTCGGGAGCCCTCTCCACTTTGGGCCTAGGGACCCCTTACCCCACGGAGTTCTAGCCTTGCCACTCTGCCCTCTGCCAAGACTGCTTGCTCTGTTTCTGGGAGCTAACAGCTCTGGATGAAGCTGCAGTCCAGGGGTCTGGACTCAATGGTTTATGACGATTCACTTCTCCCTGAGCTTGTCAAACAGAGCCAAGTCACTCAATCAGCTGTAGGGTGTGATTCAGGACATGGCTCACTTACCCTTGCCCTGAGCACTCCAGGGTGGGACCCTCATCCAGAGGCTAGGGCCTGGGAGGGACGGGGGGATGCAGAAGAAGTTTCTGTGCCATGCAGGGAAAGATTATGGGAAGTCTGCGGTGAGCAAGGTCAACCCCGGAGACTCTGGAAATGTTGTAATGAATGATACATCTCCTCAGCAGAGTTTCCCATTTAATAGGGAGCCCGGGGTACCCAGAGAAAGTATGTTTTCAGACATAAAGCAAAAGATCCAAACTAGGCATGAAGTACCCTAAAGCACGCCTATTCCTACAGAAGGGAAATGGAGCAGAGGTAGAACTGGATGTGATGGGAGAAAACTTTCAGGAAGGAGTTGAGACTTCTCCATGGTTGACAAGCAGTGCTCCTCAAAGTGTGGTCAGCAGAACACCTGCACTCAAATTGCTCCAGAGCTGGTCAGAAATGCAGCTTGAGCTCTTTTCTGGCTGGAACCATGAAGGGAGTCAAAGAGAAAAAAGAGAAGGTTCCTGTTGTGCCAGAAACCCTTAAGAAAAAGCAAAGATATTTTGCAGAGCTGAAGGTAAAGCACCTGAGAAAAAATTTTTCCCCCAAAATGCTTCAAAGGCAAGAAGGAAACACACCCAAGAAAAAGACAGGCACTGTCAAAAGGAGCATAGACAGATGTGCAGAACTGAGATTCAGATGGCTAGGATGGCAAGAGAAGCTAGCAAGTTTTATGTACCTGCAGAACCCAAATTGGCAATTGTCATCCAGATCAGGGGGATCAATGATGTGAGCACAAAAGTCCACAAGGTGTTGCCGCTTCTTCGCCTTCGCCTCATCATCAGTGGTACCTTTGTTAAGTTTAACAAGGCTTCAATTGACACTCTGAGAATTGTGGAATCATATATTGCATGGGGTACCCAAACCTGAAGTCAGTAAATGCGCTAATATACAAGGGTGGCTATGGCAAAATCAGTACGAAGTGAATTTCCTTGACCAACAACTCACTGATTGCCCGATCTCCTGGTAAATATGGCATCATCTGCATGGAAGATCCGATTCATGCGATCTATACTGTTGGAAAACTCTTCAAAGAGGCAAATAACTTCCTGTGGCCCTTCAGATTGTCTTCTCCATGAGGTGGAATGAAGAAAAAGACCACCCACTTTGTGGAAGGCGAAGATGCTGGAAATAGGGAAGACCAGACCAACAAGCTTATTAGAAGGATGAACTAAGGTATCTACCATGGTGTTTTTTCGATTTGGTCAGTTAATATAAAGTATCTGCTTCCGAAACAGTGTATCTTAAGCCTCACTTCAGACCGACTGGAGGGGACCCAGGAATCCGCCACGTATTCAGGCCCCTAAAGTGTTTCCAAAACACACCATTTTAGAAGGCAAAAATAGATCCAGGTGGGAGCTGCTGGGGCAAATCTCAGGAATGATCTGTGGTGAGCCCTACAAGCCCTAAGATTTATGTTGGAATTAATTCAAATATTGGAAGTAAGACCATAGACTTCCTCCTCAGAGAGAAAATAAGAAGGAAAATATAGGGGTCAGAGATAGTGCAAAGAAAGAGGGACAGGATTAGGAGACACGGAGTCCCAGTTTCTTTGCCCTATGAACCATTTTGGAAATGAAATGTTCAGAAATGAATAAAATCTGATTGGAAAAGAAGGCAGTTCGCAGAAGTAGTACAAAGTATAAAGTCTGGATTTGAGTAAATATTTTATTCTCAACGTGGGGGATACCTCATGTGTATCTTATGTGCAGGCTTTGGGACAAAAAACCAAGTTTTGGCAATGACTCCTGGAAAGATATACAGTGCCTGGAACACCACGATTTAGTGCTCATATCTATGTTTATGTGAAACCGGAACAAAAATAATAATGAAACAAATTCCTATACAGCATAAAACCATCAGAGCAGTGGGGAGACGGGTGATGACCACTCAGGGACAAAGTATTCGTGAGAGGGTGTGGGTTGTGTGAAGCCAGTCAGAAGCCACATCGAGGATTCCCGGGACAGGTGTCTTTGGAAGCCTAGCATTCTTCCTGATTTGCAGCATCTCCTGAAGAATTTCCTCTTCCAGAGAGCCTTTCCAGATCAGAGTTCCGAGAGGCACCCCAGTTCAGCTACTCCAAGCCCTCTCAGGTGCTCCCTGCTCCTGATGTATTGGTGGCACCCTGAACCTGAGAGATGTCCACTTTGGAGCTGGCCAGCCGGACTACTCAGGAGACTACTGGTTGGTTTGTTTTCAGTGTGCTGTGGGGCATAAAACCGTGTCCCCCAAATTCAGACCTCTGAGAGCCACCCTCTTTATCTCTATGGGGTCTCTATGGGGGGAGGAGAAACTCCCCAGTCTTTTCCATACTCCCTCTCCCCAAAATAGCATTTCCCCGGGAATTGTTTGAATATGTTAAGCTAAACAGAATGGGATTTGGTTACCATATTGCCCAGTTTAACTGTTTTAGATACTCAGATTCAATTGAGGAAATACGAAGGACAGGTGTACCCTTTACATTTGATTAAATATGGTGCTTATGTGTATGCCTATAACAAGTTGGGTACCGAGACCTTGGTGAGGAATGTCACTTCCACTATCAGGTGGTTTCTGGGTGGAAACAGATTCATCCTACATCATTTTTACCTGCAATGCCTTTTCCAGGAATATAATCCAAGATAAATTTGGGGACTCACTGCAGTTCCACACAGCTCTGCCATCTGCTGTGTAGGTCCCCCTGCCTTTCTGGTACTCTGTGTTTCCCAGGGCATCTGTGGATCCTGGGAGCTCCCTGAGGGCAGAGGCCAGAGGAAGGCCCCATTTTTGTGGTGAAAAAGAACACAATATCATAAATATAAAATCAATCCCAATAGTGATATTTATTTAGCACTAAAAGATCACAACAATTTACACAAGTCTTGCAAATTCGGGTCCCTTTCTCCTGCCCTCTCTCCATTCAGTTTATCCAAAATGCTTACAAAAAAATGCTTCCTGGCATTTGCAAGCTGGCTTTCCCTGCCCACCTGCAACACTCCAACTCCCGGCCTCCATGGCTAACCCTCTCCCCACCATCCCCCGAGTGACACATCACAAAGCTTAAGCTGAGTCAGCTTCATTGGGCATGTGCTTCCCTTGATCCCCAGTGCTCCAGAGGACAAAGCTCTGCACCTAGAGAGCCCAGGCCAGAAGAGGTGGGAGAACAGTACGAACCCCTAGGCCCGCATGTCTCAAAGCAAGGTCCATCTGATCACCTGAGTTGGAATCACCCAGAGCGTTTATCCCATTGCAGACTCCAAGAGCTACAGAACCTGCCTCTGGGGTGGGATCTGCATGCTGTCTGGGTGACTCTGATGTCTGAGGACCCTTGCCCTAGGGCCACCCTCTGAGCTGGGTCACCGCTGGGACCATAGTCCTCAGAGACTCCAAGGCCCTGTTCTGCATCTCCTGAGCTGGAGGCTAGCAGAGGCCACGTCCGACAGCAGAGGATCCCCCAAAGATTGTCCCACCACATCCCCAGCTTCCTTCCTCATCTACCAGGTTTCTCTCCTCACAGCCCCCACCACACAAATAGCACAGCCACCAGTTCAGAGTCCAAGCCCCTCCCCTGAATAGCCAGGAAGGTTGAGCCCAGGATACTTCTGGTGGCGAGGGATCCTGGTATCCCTCTCAAGAGTCACTCTGATGTCACAGAGTCCTGGGCTTCCTGGCAGGACATTATGCTTGGCTAAGCCCTGAGATTAAACTTGGAAGGCAAAAGGTCAATAACAGAGCCATTAAATCCTCTGAGTAATTACCTAAGAGCTTCCAGAGGACTAGGGATTGAGTCCCCCACTTCTCCCAGGAAAGTATCCAGCTCAGAACGGTAGCCATGAGAGCCAGGTGGAGAGAGGTGGCTGCCGTTTGCTGAGATGCGCTTTGTGCCAGGCACCGAGCTCACCACCAGACCGCTGCATCCTGCGTGTCTGAATTCATATCCTTATTGCTACCCTCACCCCAAATAAGTGCAGCCAGGAATTGGTTTCATGTTTAGACTCTGTGCGTTTTGATAGCCTTGAGTTTAGGTCTCAGCTCTATGATGTACTACTTGGGAATACTGACCTTGTTTTTGATGTCTTGTTTTGTTCATTTGGTTTGTTTATTTATTTTGAGACTGCATCTCCTAATTTTCCCAAGGCTGGCCTTGAACTCACAATGGTATTCCTCCTGCCTCAGGGTTCAAGTGCTGGAATCACAGGCGTGTGGCACCATGCCTGGCTTTGACCTTGCTTTTCCCCTATTTTCTGAGTCCTGGAATTGGTGAAATTTTCAGTGTGATGATGCACAAATGAAATCATTACCTTGCAGGTGCTCATGTTAACTTCTATTACTTGAATTAAAAAAAAATTTTTTTGGCAGTGCTAGAGTTGAACTTAGGAGCTTGTGCATAGTAGCCAAGCACTCTATGAGTGAACTACAACCTCAGCCCTTTTCATTTATTATTTATTTTTAATTTTGAGACAGGATCTCAGGATCTAAATTGCCCAGATTGACCTTGAGCTGGCAATCCTCCCATCTCATCGTCCAGAGAAGCTGGGAATACAGATGTGTGAACAATGTCCAGCTTGAATTAATATTTTTTGACATAGGAAAGAATCAGAGTTCAGCAAGGTTTAGCACTTTTCCTGAAGCAACACAGAACACATGGGTGAGCAGAGTTTAAAACTCAGATCTCTCGAACATTAAAACTTCTATAGATTCTATAGAGTCTTCATGGGTTGTAATAATTTGGAGTCAGCTCAAGAGCAGGCTCCCCCAGGCTCCCTCATAGCTGTTGTAATTCCCCTGTGCCTCACCTAGTGGGGTACAAGTCTGCCACTCAGGGGTCAGCCACGTGGCAAATGTGCTTTGCTTTCTTCCCATTTGCCCCTCAATAATAGCTATGGGGTGCTGCGTAGGGCCGACTCAGCCTCAGTAATGCACGCTGGGCCGTGTGCACACATACAGGGAGGAGGGCGCTGGGATGAGCCATGAGCTTCCCAGGGTTGGCAAGCTCTCCCTCTTTCCCCCTCAGCCTCTATATGTTGACATAGGCCTCCCGGCTGCAAAGACAGCACTGCTGTCTTGACGAGGGACCCAAATGCTCAGACTCAAAACCTTTGAGTCAACTTGTGAACACTTTCGGTCAATTAGTTCTGCCAAGGCTTCCTTCCAAAGTCCACGGTATTTGCTCTGCACTCTCACTGCCCCTCCTGCGACCCTGCAGCGGCCACCTCCCTGCCTGGCCTCTGCTCTGCCGGCCTCTCATCCCAAACCACTCCTGCCCTGGGCCACAGGTCACCTGCTGCTTCAGCAGGAGCTCCCACCCTCACACTCCCTCTACAGTGTAGCCAGAATGCTTGCGGAGACGGGGACTCCAGCTCTGCCTGTAGATCAGGCTACTTCCTTACACTCTCTGAGCCTCCATTCTTCAGTCTGTTGAATGGGGTATCAGTCAGCTCGGAGCTCAGATGAGTGAGAAGCATGTAAAAAGGCCGGCACCTGATAGTGCTGTACAAATCTCCTCCCTTGCCCGCTATCTTCCAGGCAACCCATTTTTCTCTGCTTGTCTCCACTTTCCTGCCTTGTTGGTCCCCATTTTCTCTGCTGGTTCAAATCCTATCTCTCCAGCTGGGCTCAGCTGGAAGCTCAGCTCCTCTATAAAACCTTCCATGAATAACTCGAGCCCATAATGCCATTTTCTTGCTGTATTTCTGTGGTACAGCCATTGCCTTGAAATGCTAAAATGTATTTCTTTAGTTTCAACTTTGTCCTCTCAGATCCTTGAGGCCATTGTGCCCCACAGCAGGGGTGGAGGGTGGGGGGATTGGATGGGAACATGTATGTGCTTATTGGATAGATGTAAGAGCAAATCCCTCTGTGAAGAACAAACACATGGACCTTCGAGCCCACTTTACAAAGCCTCCAGGCATGGCAGTCAGCACTGCGTGCATCAGTGGAGAGGACAGGGCCGGAAAGCTGGGTCTCTGTCTGGTCAGGGACCTTGAGCTCAAGCTTGGGTGCAGGAAGGCACCCCAGGGACGCCAGGCCTTGCAGGACTCCCTGTCCCTGGGGCTCCCCCTCCTCCACTGCTAGCTCTGCAGGTCCTGATGGAGCCCATCAGTAGGGTGTGGCCTGTCATTGGGCTGTTGTCCCTTCTGAGTGGGCCCCTCAAAGACCTGGGTCTGAAGCCTTTGCCTCAGCAGGAGACCCACTTTCCAGAGCTGGTGGCAGTGGCCCAAATTTTCTAAGCCACTGGGCAGTAGCCTAGTCCGGACTTTCTGCGCAGCTGAGTCCCTGCCCTCCTTCTTTCCTGTCTTCAGGATACCCAGTCTGCAGGGTAAAACCCACAGCGGGGCGGGGGTGGTCCTGCCAGTTCCTCCCTCACTCTTACCTAGATAGACTGATCTTAACCCAGCCCAGGATGGCTCTTCTGGAAGGCTGGAGCGACGGCCTCAGGAGGCCATGCTGGAGAGGCAGGGGAACCCAGGGGCTATTCCATCCATTCACTGGGGTGACAGGTGCTTGTGCCCAGGGACAAATTCTAACTCAAACCCACCCGCACATTCCTTAGTCCGCGGTTAACTTTCCAGGATAGCAGCGCCCCAAGCAAAAATGTGGTCTCGGGTACCTGCTGGTGCCCACGAGCCGCATTTATCCTCTAAAGGCTGCTGAATTTCGCTTCTGTCCTCCTGGCCCTTGCACGAGGGTCAGAAGAGGAATCAAGAAGTCATCTGGTCCGCATCCCAGGTCCCAGAGCAGTGCCCTTCTCGCCGAGCCTGGGTTCTAAAGGACGAGGGCAGCTGAGCTCCAGCCTCGGCCCCACCCAACTCCGCCCCCGGCTGTGCGCGTTGGGGGGGCGGGGGAGCGGACATTGAGGAGTTAACGCGGCAGCGGGACTGGCGGGTTGGCGTGGCAGGCGGGCGGGAGGAGGCGACCGCAGCGGGCGGGGAGGTTGGGAGAGCGGCGGAGAAGCGAGTGAGGAGGCGAGGAGCGAGCGGCGGGTGGAGGGGTGCGCGGAGGTGGCCGGGCGCCGCGAGGCCCCGCTCGGCGCTCTGGGCACCGCCCTCGCCCCGGGCACCGCCGGCCGCGGGGCGGGAGGGGCTGGAGCCCGGCGAGCCCGCGGGATACGCCCGCTGCCCGCCGCGGAGAGGCGCCGCCGGCTGGAGGCGAGCGCGGAGCGGACCTGGACGGCGCCCGCAGGGTGAGTGCGCGGCGCGGCGCGGCGCGGCGCGGCTCGGCTCGGGGCGGGGGGGCGCGAACACCGAGGCCGCTGGCGCGGCTGCGGGCGACGCGGCGGGAGGAGTCGCCCCGGCTGCCCGTATCCGGTCCTGACCCGCGGGGCCGAGGGAGGGAGGCCGGCCGCCGAGATGCCCGCAGCCGGGCTGGCGTCCGGGGAGGCGCCGAGGGAGCCGGAGACGGTGCGGGAAGGGGGCCAGCTGCCCCCGGCCGGGCCCGAGCGGCGGCGGAGGGGCTGGGCCTTGTCGCCCGAGAGGCCGGAGCCTCCCCCAAACTGTTGCTGGGCAGAGCAGGGCCCTGGGACGTCCAGCTGCCCGGAGGTGGCGGACAGGTTAGGGAGGGCGTGCCCGGGCGGACCAGCAGGACGCAAGCGCTCCAGGGCCGGGGACCCCCTGCTGGGGCCGGAGGGGACGCGGTGGCCTTGGTCAGCCTGAGCCTCGGCTGCAGGAGCCAGGCCCCTCGGGCTGGCCGGCTGGGGTCTAACCGCAGCCTGGGACGGGACGTGTGGGGTGGAGGGTGGGCCGGCCGGGCTCAGCGGGGGCTCAGAGCGCGGGAGCCTCCGGGACGGAAGGGTGGCTCTGAGCCCCCAGCACCCGGGAGACGGCTCCGGCCAGCCACAGGTGGGCCCTCTACCGGCCGGCGCGAAGGGCTGGGCTCGGCTGCCCGGCCAGCGGTCGCAGCAAGGAGGGGCTGAGTGAGGGGCTGAGCGCATCTGGGCCCGAGCTGAGACGCCAAAGAGGGGCACGAGGCCCCCCGGGGGGGCCCTAGGGGTGTCTCTGGGCCCCCTGGGCCCCTGCCCTTCCTCCCCCACCGGAGGAACAGAAAGGAAAATGTCAGCTGGGCTTTGTGCTCTGTTCCTCAGCCTGCCGCAGCTCCCATCTGTTGGAGCCAACGCAGCTTCTAATTGGGCGACTGGCAGGGTTGGAGGGGGTGGGCTGGGCACGCGCTGGGCTGCCAGAGATGGACTGGCAGGCCCTCTGCTGAGGATCCCAGGAGGTGGGGTGATGGAAAGGACAGCTCCCCTGGTCAGGCGGCTCCCCTCCAGCTTGGTCACCGTCACCGAGGTGACAGCAAGGGGAGATCGAGGTCTCTTCCCCAGGATGAAGCTAGGCTCCGTCCTCCCCGCCCCGCAGCCAGCACTGGCTCTGGCCCAGTTCTCTCCCTGAGCTGGAAGGCCGGCCAGCATCTCCTCCCACTGCCCCTGCCCCTTACACGTCTTTCCAAAACGGAGCCTGGGGCCCCGGGAGACAGGGCTGGACATGAGGACCCCTCGCCTGTGGGTCCTGTTGCTACCAACAAAGTCACGCGTGGGTATGACCCACTTTCCTGGCCCTGTGCTGTTGTGGAGGAAAGGAAGGGGAGGGACAGAGTGAGGGGTCTGCACCCCCCTGGGCCTGCTTTCTTCCCTGGGCTGCCTCTGACCATTCCCCTTGCTGCCCAGGGTGCCCTCTGGCCCTAGGATGGGAGCTCGTTATTTTAGAGAGGATGGAATGGAAGGCCTCAGCGCCACCTCAGCAGTTGAGCCTCCTACAGGGTCTGGCACCTAGGAGCACCCCAAATCCACACCTTCCTCCACACAGCTCAGACAGCAGGCACCCTCTCTGAGTCCCTTAACCCCCCTGCCTCTTCCCTCTTCCCTGCTGTCTCCCTTCGCCCTCACACTGCTCTCCGTCATCCCTCCTCCTCTTCCTCCTCCTCCTCCTCCTCCTCCTCCCTGAAACATCTCCCTCCCTCCTGGTCTCTGCCTGCACCTTTCCCCTCACCTCCTGCAAGCCACAGCTTACACCATGAGCCCGTGCAGGCTTTGCTGCCTTCCCTTTGCAGGGCAGCCTGGCGGGTGGGCCTGGCAGCTGCATCCCTCTGCCCCCCCCCCGCGTGTCCCCTGCACCTCACTACTTACTCTTGCCCCTTCTGCTCCCCACCCCCTTCTTTCTTTTATTTGGAGAGAGAATGTATTGCTTTTTAAAATTTATTCTTTCAACAATTATTTATTGAGAGCTTACTGTGTGCCTAGCAGTATTTTAGGAGTTGAGGATACAGCAATAAACAAACCTCTGTCTCGAGCAGAGCTTAACTTGCGTTTCAACTTGACAGCTGACTAGTTCTGTACTCACCAGGTTCGCAGAAGTGTGTTGGGGGTGGGGAGGAGCAGTGAGCAGTCTCAGAGGACCAGAGGAGGCACACACACACATGCACAACCCTGCAGTCCTGTGTTGGTGGACCCTACGAGAAGACACCGCTCATGCGGCCTTGGGGGCCCGGTGTCTCTGGCCTGCAGCTCGAAGCTGAAAGTGCCCAGGTCGGCCTTATTCAGGCCCTCCCTCAGCCAGTCAGCCCATCTTTTCCAAGCGCCTGCTGTGCTGGGTGCCAGGAACAGAGACAAATCAGGTGCTGGCCCTCCCCTCAGGAACCCCCAGTGAGGGTACAGATTCTAGAGCCCCATGCTGGAGTTGGAATCCCTCTCCACCACTTACAGCTGAGAGCCACTGGGTGAGTCACGCCATCTCCCTGTGCCTCAGTTTCCTCGTCTGTAAAGGGGATAAAACAACACCTATTTCCTGGAGTTGTTAGGAGAATGAAAAGAGGTAATAAATGTAGCAAGCCAGAACAGTGGCTGGCATATAGTAAGTGCTAAGTAAATATTGTTGTTATTATTATGGAGAGGGTTCAGTCCTGTGGACCAAAACGAGGTCTGTGCTCTAATCGAGGTGAGCAGAGGTGATGGCCTCTATCTGCAGATGGGAAAGGCTTGCGGAAGGACATGATAATTGGGCCAAGGCTTGAAAAGGAGTCAGCAGGCGGATGTACCGGGCCTGGGGACACCAGTGCTGCGGGTATCTTGGCACAGGAATGGTGTCAGAAGGCTCATGGTGTGCACACACTGTCTGTCAGGACATCACTAACACCGCTGACCCGTCCCTCTTGGCCTACGTCCCCAGTGCGGGGAGCTGGGCTGGCCAGCCGCCCAGTACAACCCCACACCCTTGGGTCTAAAACGGCCGGCTCAGGACGGGGGACCCTGCGCAGCCCTACCGGGAGGGGTTGCAAGGCCTCCTGCACATTCCAAGCCTTCACCACAGACTCAGCTGCGGGCCAGAGCTGCCACACACCTGCCCCCTGGCTTCTGGCCCTTCCCGGGGACCCAGGAGACTCCTTGGCCCTAGGGAGCTGCCTCGTAGGAGGTGAGTTTCACCAGGTTGGGTTTGAAATTTGGTTGTCTCTGTATGTTTCTTCCACCTGCACCCTCCCTGCTGTTCAGCATTTGATGGACCTAAATCGAGTTCCAAGATGAAGGGCAAGCAGAGGATTCCTGACGCAAAAATGGCTTCTCAGCTTCCGCTCCTCACCTTGTAATGACACAAATTATAGCATCTAGTGTTTATCGAGCACTTACTATGTGCCAGGCACCAAGCCAAGTGCTTTACTGGAGTTATCTCACTAAATCCTCAAATGCCCCTGTTAGGTAGGCAGGTACTCTTATTATCCCTGATTTAAGCATGAAGAAGCTGAGATCCAGGCTTGCTCAAAGACATGTTGCTAGAAAGAGACCCAGGGAAGGATCTCACCCTTCTCTCTGACTCCAGGGTTCCTGTCCCTTTACCACCCCAGAATCCAGGACTTCCTGGTCATCTAGCCTGTTTTCCTAGCTCACTAGAATTTCCCCACCCAGCCCTGGCCGCCTGCCTACTTTTGGAGATCATCAGAGAGGGTCTCTCTGACCCACTTCTTCCCGCTCCTACAGGACCTGATACTTATTCAGGATCCGACATTGTTTCTTTCTGTCTCAGCCGAGTGACTCAGGGGCTTCAGAGAAGCTGGACTGCCCATGGACATAGGATGAGATCTGATGCCAGGGCGACTCGCTGGGAGACATGAGGACGGGCACAGATCCCCGGAGGTGGAGGCAGAGGGGGGCAGACTGACCAGGATGCTGCTAAGGAGGCAGAGCAAGGGCAGTTGTTCCTGTTTCCAAACATCTCACTGGGCAGCTCCTTGGGGGAAAACAGATGGAAGAGGGGCAATGACAGAACCTGTCAGCTCAGGTCCCCTAGGAACAGAGGCTCTGTGTTATCTGATCCTGCCAGGGCGAGAGAAAGAAGGAGAGAAGAAAGCCAGGTGTGGTGATGTTCCTCTGTGAAGTGTTCTCAGACCGAGGCCTGGAGCTGGAGGATGAAAGTGTCTGTCTTTGGCCTGGGAGGGCAGAGGTGGCGATGCCCAGAAGGTGGAATGATGCGGTGTCTTGCTGTGCAGGAGGAGGAGAGGGGAGAACTGATGCTTCACTTGGCCCGGCTGTCACTTCTACTTCTGAACAGACCTCCCAGTGGGTAGAAGGCCCTGAGCTTCAGAAGGTGTCCCCCAAAGCTGGCCCATGGCCAGAAGGGGGACTCACACAACCGGAGGGGACCTGCAGAATTGTCCCACCCACCCATGCCCTTCTCTGAGCACAGTGGGCCTGGAGTCTCATCAGTGGCCATTTCTAAGCATCTGGGCCTGGCCAGACAGCCTGGGTGCAGACATCAGGGAGCAGTCAGAGATCTCTGTCCTTCTGGAGCATCCACTTTGTTGACCTGGGATACAGTAAAATGAACTGGTAAAGCAAACAGCATAGTACTAGAGTTAAGTAAAGCCAGGCTGGAAGTAGTGCACGTCTTGGGAGGCAGGCAGGTGGCAGGTGTGTTGGGCTGTCTGTCACAGAGGCTTGTGAGAAGGTGCTGTGAGTCAAGATGAGGGAAGAGCAAGCCCAAGGGCAAAGAGGGAGGCCCAGGCCTGGCCGGGTCGAGGAGCACGGAGGAGGCCATGCAGGGCTGGGGCAGGAGATGAGGTCAGAGAATAAAGAGGCAGCCGGCCTGAGGAGGGGAGAGGGAGGTGTGTTAGGAAGCAGGCTGCACAGGGTTGGGAGTGTGGGAGATGCTCTGACTTCCACACCCCAGGGCTTTGCCCATCCGTTCCAGCATGGCGTCGGGTGGCTGGCCAGGAAGTTCTGGCAAGCGGGACTCCCTGGCCACTGAAGGTATTCCGGTCACCCAGTGGGTCCCCAAGCGTTCATACAGCCTCATCTGTGGGGCATGGGATGCAGGTGTGGGGCTGTGGAGAACGCAAGGAGGCGTAAGACCCAGTCTTTGCTGGTAGGGAAACCATAGATCAGCTGGGGAGGCAGAACTCATGCTCACAAGAAATAATGAGGGAATAATACCAGACAGTATTTAAAACCGAGTGCTAAACTGTGTGATTTAGACTATAAATGTTATCAGAACTGTGAGTGCTGTGTGGGAGTCTATCTGAACGCTTCCTCGGGAAGGAGGTGCAGCTGATTGGGGCCCGCTCTGCACGGGGCGGGTTCTCCCCAGAATGCAGGGCCGGGGAGGGTGAGGAGTGGCCAGATTGGGGGCGGGTCGAGGGGATGAGGCCGCAGTGTGCCAGCTCCTGGGCTGGGGCTTGGCCTTGGAGCAGCCCCTTCCCAGCCAGCTGGGCAGCTAGGCTTCTGATGCCCCTTTTCTTTGTTTTGTTTGGTTGGTTTGAGGAGTGTGGTTTTTTGCTTTGTTTTCTTTTGGTATTGGGTGTCAAACCCAAGGCCTCACACATTTTAGGGAAGCACTCTACCACCAAGCCCTTTTTCACTTTGAGACAGAATCTCACTAAATCGCTAAATTGCCCAGCTGAACTTTACATCCTCCTGCCTCAGCCTCCCCAGGAGCCGAGATTACAAGTATTCGACACAAGGCTGGGCTTCTGATGCCCTCTTTAATCCCTCGGAACAAGGACGGCAGCCCTTTAGGGGTAAAATCCAGCCTCCAAGGCTCTTGCCCCCTCCCAGCTGCATCTTGTGACTGCTGCCTTCCAGGTGCCCGGGCTTTTCTGGAATTCTCCCGGCCCACTTCTCTGCCCAGGCTGCAGCCAGCCTCTCTCCTGGCCTCCTCTCCAGGCCCAGGCTCCCCTTAGTCCCATAACATCCCTGTGAGTTTCATATTTAGGGAACCAGAAGTCAAATCCCGACAAAGGGAGCTGGCTTCTTGAGGGGGAGGGGGAGGTGTTGTCCTCCCCCAAGCAGGGGTGAGCTCCCCTCTGAGGTGTGGAGGGAGGCTGCCCAGTGGAGTGAGGGGCTCCGTTGGGGGTGCCCTCACCCACTGAGACACAGGTGGGGACCCCAGCCACAGAGCAGGAGCCAAGAGTCGGTGGGCGGAGCAGACCTCTAGCTCACGTGACTTCACCGGCCCTGGGCCCTCGGGAGCTGAGAAAGGACTCTGCTCCACCCCAGGCTGAATCCGAGGCCCTTGACCTCAGGGCTCAGAATCCAGAGCAAATGGGGTCTGTTGGAGCTGGGTTAGAGTCCACACTATCTAGCCATATGGGCGTTTTACTTATCCTCTCTGAGCCTCAGTTTCCCCATCTAAATCTGGGTTGATGATACTCACTTTCTTTGTTTTGCAGTACTGGGGACTGAACTCAGGGCTTTCACACTGAGCTACATCTCCAGGCTTGCTTTCTTTTTTATTTTCAGACAGGGTCTCACTCAGTCACTAAGTTGACCAGGCTGGGTTCAAATTTGAGATCCTCCTGCCTCAGCCTCCCAGAGTGCTAGGATGACAAGCAGGCTGGCCAACATACCCAGAGAGTAACAGCCACTTTTGTAGGGCCATTGATAATACTAGCGAACATTTGTGAGTCCGTATGAGGTACCAAAGCTTTACTGTATCTATCTCATTTAATCCACAGGACAGTGTGAAGTAGACATTATTTCTCCCCATTTTGTAGTTGAGGAAACTAAAGCAAGAAAGCATTAAATAACTTGCCTGAGGCCTCGCACAGGCAACAAGGAGCAGAGCCAGAATGCAGCCCCAAATCATTCTGACTCCAGGGCCCTGGTTCTCAACCACCGCATGAAATGAACTAATCTGTTTAAAGTGCCTGCTACAAAGTAGAAGCTCAATAAAGGTTTCAGCAGTTTCTCCTCTGTTTCCCCAGGGCTGTTCCTCCGGAGAATAGCTTTCCCTCAGCGCCACATACCTCTTTTCCAGGACCCCCTGGGAGGTGCGACAGAAGTAGGAATGGAATGAGCTGCCCGTTTATACGGAGAGAAAAAGTGGGCTGAGAAAGGGCGAGCCATTTGCATACAATTACAAAGCTCCAGGGCTGTGTTGTCGCTCAGCCCCCTGGGGCCAGGCCCTTGGCATCGGGCCGAGGTTTCACTGGAGAGCGGGGGCCACAGGCCACATCTCCACCTGCGCCCACTCGGGTTGATCACTGGCCGGAAGTCTGAGGCCTGTGCTTTCTGAACTTGGGTGCCATTTCTCGAGTGTGGTAAAACCTGGGACTCTTCTGGATGAGTGTAGGAAGAGGACGGTATTAAAGGTCAAGGCAAGGGGAAGAAAGGACAGTGTCTCAGCTGCGGGACTGTTGGGTTGGTGAGCTTTCTGCACCAGAGGTGTGCAGGGACACACACAGGGCTTCACCCAACCTTCCCTGGAAATAAAAGCCAGATCAGATGGCCTCGAGGTTAATCTGAATTAAAGTTGCTAAATTATCTGATCTTCAAATAAAAAGATTGTTGGGGAGGTTGATGCAGGAGGATCACCACAAGTTCGAAGCCAACCTGGGTTACATAGTGAGTTCAGGGCCAGCTTGAACTATATAGTGAGGCCCTGTGTCGAAAAATTTAAATATCCTGGATCATCCTGGTGAGCTCAGTGTATCGAAGGGGTCCTTGTGGAACAGGGAAGCATAAGTTGGTGCCAGAGTAAAGCCTCGTGGGGAAGGCTTGACTGGCCATTGCTGGCGTTGGAGAAGGAAGGGGCCATGACCCAGGGAAAGCGTGCAGCCTCTGGAAGCCAGGGAGAGGCAGGAAAACAAAGCCACTCATTCCCCACAGCCTCCAGAAAGGAATGCAGCCACCACTTTAAAGCGGTGACCCCCATTTCAGTGTATAACACCTCTGGATTGTTTTAAGGTACTACATTTGTGGTAATGTGTTACACAGCCATAGGAAATCAAGTCTAAGGTAAAAGCAGAGCAGGTGGACCAGATCCCCTATCCTTCTCCTGACCTTCCAGGGAGCAGCCCTGCAGAATTGCTTCATAGCACGGTGGCTCTGGAACGCACTGTGTATGAAACTCAACCTCCACATTTTCCAGACAATGAAACCAAGGCCCGAGAGAAGCGGCTTTGCTGGAGGACACAATAACAGGCTGGGACTCCAGTCCAGGGCTGGCTCGTGTCTGGTCAGAGATCCTAGGTGCTTCCACAAATTCTGCACTCATCCATTTTTAACTCACATGCAGGTTTTTACCTGCAAAGTCCAGGGTGCCCTGCTGACCCTTGGGCAGAGGAGCAGTAAATTCCTGCTCAAGAAGGAGGGGACAGTGCTGCTGGGCCCTGCCCTGCCCTCCACCCCTCATTGGGCCTGTCAGGGTCCCAGCCGGGCTGCATCAGACCCACCTTTTCTGGGCAGAGAGCAGGTCGCACCTGCCTGCCTACACCACACTAGTGAGCTTCAGGTGAGCAGCACTCAGCCTCAGGCCGGGAGGGAAGAGGAGAAGGGAGGGAAAGGAGGGAGCAGAGCAGCGCCCTGCCTGAAACCAGCTCCCCAGCAGTGCACATCTCCCCTCTGCCAGGCGTTTTGGCCCTCCGAGCTCCCCCACAGCACACCTGAGCCACCGGCCGGCCCCCAGGGCTGCCAGCTCCTGGTGTTGGTCTCCATGGCAACCCCACCTTTGCCGTTCTGGTTTCTAATGACTTATTGGCATGTGTGGTAATTTGCAGAGCTTGGCAGGCAAAGAGCTTAGGGAGCTGTGGGGAGGGCGTAGGCAGAGAGGGGACTTGGCAGTCGGGAGGGGGCTCAGGTGTTGGAGGGGACAGAGCCGCACTGTCCTCCCTCCCTACCCCTCCTGGGCCCTGCTGACTGCTGTCCCAAGGAAGGAGCTGCCTCAGGCCCAGGGCCTCCCTTCCTTCTCTAGGGAGCATCGGCAATCTCCAGGCCCCTTCGAGGGAGACAGATGGACAGACAGATGTAGCACACGGCTGCTCACCTGTCAGGCAGACGTGGGCAGGCCCGAGGGAGCTGACAGCCATGTTCAGCCACTGCGGGTCAGACACTCTGGTCTCCCACCACTCTCCCGCCTGCCCCCTGAGCCCTGAGGACGAGGAGTCTGGGAATCACTCAGCCTCGTGGGGAGAGGGGAGAGGACAGCCTCTCCACAGGACAGGTCCTTGCAGACACAGGGGGAAGCAGGCAGGGCAGTGCTGAAGGAAAGGCCAGATGCTGCAGGTGCAGGGAGGGGCAGCAGCCAGGCCATCGGGGTGGGGGGAGACAGCAGGGCCTGACCCTTTCCGCTGTGGCTCGGCACAGCTCAGTACTGCTTCCCCAGGGCACGGCAGTGGCAGCCTTGTGAGGTATGGCTGCAGTCCTCTTCACACAACCTCTCTGCCTCCCCTTCGCTGCCATCGCTGCAGTCCCGGGAGGTGCTCTGTGTGGAAAGGAGCACTGTCTTTAAAGTTAGCTCCATTTGTGTTAGGATCCCATGGCTCCTGCTGTCCAGCTGTGATCCTGGATGTGTCTCTTAACCTCTCCCTGAGCCTCAGTTTCCTTCTCTCTAACGTGGGCTCAACGTCCCCAGCTCACAGGGTTGTGAAAGTGAAACCACCTCATGCTCATAAAATGCATGGCACGTCATAGGCCCGGAGAAACACAAGAGAATTTAGAAAGTCGTCTTTTAATTGTCTACCCGAATAAACAGGAGCAATGCAATGGATAATTTGAAGAATTCTGGTGGACGTGGTGAGGTTTTCTTTTTTAAATATTTGAGCATTGTCTTCATTCATTCAGTCAGTGTGTTTTGAGCATCTTCAGTGTGCGAAGTCCTGGGCCAGGTGCTGGGCCTTCCCTGGGTACCATGGCCTCTGAGAGATGCGGGGGTCTGTGGGTCCTCCTAGCAGAGAGCCTCTCTCAGGAGGCCCAGTGCCACGGAAGTGGCTGCCCCCAGGGATCTGCCGTGAAGGCTCTGTCTAGGTCGGGTACAGTGAGATCTGCCACCCAAACCCTCAGAAAGGGCGAATCTGTTTTCAGAGCCATAAGCTGCTGCTGCAGCTGGGGGAGCCAGGAAGGACCACCCAGCCAGCAGTGGGAAGAGGCGCACCTGCCCTCCCCGGCCATCAGTACCATAGCTGCTCCCTCTGGGGCCGCTGGGAAGAAGGGGGAATCAAGGAGCGTGTTCTGGGAGCTTCGCACAGCCTCCTCGGAGATGGTGCACCGGCACCGGGACAGGGGTGGCTGCGCTGTGTTCCAACCCCTCTGGTCCACACAGTAGCCCGTGTCCACAGTGATGATGGCTCGGGGACCCTGACTGACCCTGGAGCTGAGGGTCACTAGCTCAGCACACCTGTAACCTGTATCCCTGGCAGAGCCTGTTCCCCCGGGCCTGTTGTCATCCCCCAGAAACCTAAGCTCTGGGAAGGGAGCGGGACTAGACATAAGGCTTCTAACTGCTGGCCTCGTGTTACATCTGTTACCTTGCTCAGGTCTCCTCCTGTCACTGTCTTTCCTGATCTTTTACCCAGAGCCGCAGACCCATAGTCCCTTCCTTGGTTCTCCGGCCAAAGCTATTCACTCCCAAAGCCATGCCCTAGGTCTTGCCTCCACCTGAAAATCACTGAGTCAAGCACCCTGCTTTCTGGTCACCACCTTCTGGTCTCCGAGCTTCTTGGCCTGAGGATTCCCACCTTACCAGTCTCTTACCTCTTGGGGACCCTGGGACTCTGGGCACCTCTAGTGCCCTGCCACCCATTACCTTCCTGGGCCTTCCCTTCCCTGAGACCGGATGGAGTTCATGGCCCATCATTTTAAGAATCTTCCTCTTTGTATCCTAAACTCTTTGACCCTCTGATTTGTATTGTTCCAGTTTGGCAGAGTCCCAGTCCTAGATTAATTGCTCTATCTGCTCCCTCTGGGTCCAGGCAGCTGAAGCTGCTGGGAACACACGCGCCCACACGCATGCACAAGCACGCATGCAGATGGGTACGTCTACAAACCTGCCACCCCCAACCCAACTTGTTCTTCAGAAGCACGTGGTGTTCCCACCGCGTCCCTGGTTCCCTTGTCGCCTGAGTCTCCAGGATGACTGTTTCACACCTTCCTCCCCAAACCTCCGCCTCCACCCTTGCTCTCAGCAGAGGACCTTGCCTCCCACTTCACAGAGAAATAGGAGTCAGCAGGCAGAGCTCCCAGCTTGTCCCCACCAAACCCTCTGCCTCGGTGCTCTCCCCTTCCTCCTGTTCCAGCCGAGGCAGCAGCAGTGTCATCCCGGGTCCCAGCCTCTCCTTGGCCTTCTAAGGGACAAGTGCCCATCATGCTCAGGTTTTGGCCAGCCTCACAGAACAACACAGCTAAAACCTTCCTCGAGCCCGATCTGCCACCCTGTCTCTGCTCTCCTTCAAGCCAACCGTCTTGGAAGAGTCAGTTCCTCAGCTCGCTCCCTCTCTGCACCGCCCACCCTTCCTCAGCCCCTCTCCAGTCTGGCTTCCTCCTCCACCCTGCTGCAGCAGCTCTCGAGATTCCTGGAGCCAGGCAGCATTTTTAGTTTTCAGAAGCATTTCCCACTGCTCGTGACTCTTCCCTTTCCCTTCTCTGACCCTGTGTTCCTGGCTTCTCTGGTTACTCTGGAGTTGTCTTTGCTGACTCACCCTTCGAGTCTTGTCTTTAAACGGTGGCTCCTGATGTTCCTGCTGAAGGTGTTCGCTTCTGATGAGATGCTCTGTTCCTGAGCCTTCTCAGCCACATGAATGGCCTTCACTATCATCCACCTGCAGACGACAGCCTGCATCTTTTCATCTCCGCTCTGTATCCTCATAGCCACCTGCCTGGTTGACTAAGCTGGATGTCCTGAGAAACCTCAGACTTGGCATATCGAAAGGCAGCGTCGTGATTCTCCTCCTAAATCTCCAGTATCTCCCATGCCTTTCCTCCTCCGTCTCTTCCCGTGCGGTCTGGTTTTAGGAATGGTACCATTTCAGAGCAGTTCTGTATGCCGCAAACTGGGACTCATTGTCCACCCTTCCCTGCCCTTCCCTCCTTACACCCAGTCTGTCACCAGGTCCTGTCTGCCTCTGAAACAGCACCTAGGTACAGCCCCTCACTCCTCTCATCTCCTCAGCTCTACTTTTTGTTTTTTTCCAGTACTGAGGATTGAACTCAGGGCCTCTGCATTTAGCTACATCCCCAATCCTTTTTGCATTATTTTAAAATTCTGAGACAGGGTCTCAAGCTTGAAATCTCCCTGCCTCAGCCTCCTACAGTGCTGGGATTACAGGCATCACCACACTCAGCTCCACAGTTCCACGTTGGTTCAGGCTGCCCCCACCTCCTGCTGCAACACCGGGATCCCCCTCATTAGCTACATCCAACCCTGCACCTCCACTCCGGTCTCTGCATTGCTGCTCGAATGACCTTTCAAGGGCACACATTGAACCTGGCCCTCAGAACTCCTCAGGGACTCTGAGCTGTTTAGGGTGACCAGGGGCATGACCCCAGTAGGGTGTGGCCCACACCTGCCTGGCTCCTTCCTCTTGCTCTGCACTGGGTGCCTGGGCCTCTTGCAGTTCCTAGACTGCTGAGCTCCCTTTGTCCTCGTGACCTTTAGATACACTGTCCTCTAGCCCTTGTCACTCTGCCTATCCCATGCTTGTCTCTAAATTCAGATTACCCTTCAGACCTAAGCTTGAATAAACCTGCCATTGAAAAGCCTTCCTGTACCTCCAGGATGCTACCAGCTTTCTGGGCCAAGGTAGTTTAACCCACCCCATGTCCCATAGGCTTCCTTTATAACGCACACCATGACACAACCGTGTCACCAGGTGCTTATTAGGCAGATGCCTGTTTTAGGCTCTAGGCTGTGGCCTAATGAGGATAGAGGCCTATCTGTTTGGCCACCTTCTATCACTGGTGCCTGGCAGACTCCACATTCCAAAATATTTGGGAATGAATTTGTGAATGAGAGGTCATTAAGCACAAAAAGGAAAAGGCTGGAGGGACAGATCCTCCCTGAATGTGGCAGTGGTGGACCAGATGACTGTGCCTTGTTCGTCATCAGCAATATCAAAAAGTGAGGCTCTTGGGGCTGGGGATTTAGCTCAGTGGTTCCAGCGTCTGCCTCCAAGGGCAAGGTCCCGAGTTCGATCCCCGGTACCAAAAAAAAAAAGTGGGGCTCCTGCTCCTGTCCCCTGCTCTTCCCTCCCTGCCCATCCCCAGCTAAAGATCCCACCCAGATTCTTCGGACAGTACCTGAGTTCCCAGTGTAGGCTCCTCCTCACCAATGTTCTTTCAGGAGCCGTAGCAACACTCATATTTGAATAGCTCTTCACAAGCTACTAAACTCTCTTGGATACATTTTGGCACATTTTGGTGCTTGATTGTGTTTGTCCCTTGTTTCACCTTGTGAGGATCACCTGTCTTACAGAGGGGGAAGTTGCAGCTCAGTTGCTTGCTGGCTTCCCACAGCCACACAGCTAGTGGTGTGGCCCCACTTCCATGTCCTCTCGACTGCTGCATGTTCATGCCTGGAGAAGAGAGGCTGCTGTGAGTTCCAGATTACCCACAGTAAAGGAAGGAGGGTGACACCAAAAGCAAACCCACACGGGGTGGGAAGGAGCAGGTGTTGGGATGTGGTATGTGCTCTGGTTTGCAGTAGACTGACTACAGTTCAGTCGGCTTTGTGGAGCTAGCTGACCTCTGGCTTTTCTCATGGACCCCTGTAGCCCATTGCACCACAGGGACAGAGTGCTCTGGGATCCCGCGAGTGGAAGTTCCCCAGGGAACTCATGGGGCAAAGACTGCAGATGGGTGAAGCCCATGAAGGACAGTGGTCCCTGCACACCTTGGCCTTTACCTCCGCTGCCGGCCTCTTCCCTGCCTCTTGCTGTCCCCCAGTGCCCGACAAAAGCCACCTGGGCCTTGTTCACCAGCCATGTACCGCTGCCTCGCACCCCTCACCTTTCTCAGACTGCTCTCCTCTCCGGGCCGACTTTGCCAGACTTCCGTCCTCACCTCTAGGAATAGCTTTTCCAGGAAACCTTCCCTAGGCCCAGAGAACTCCTCCCCTGTGCGCTGCACACCCCACGTATTCTACTAAATGCCCTTCTTTACTGGGCCTTTCTCCTCTGCTGCAGTTAGACTCAGACTCAGTTATTCACACAGATACTCCCAGGGCCTGGCCTGCAGCAGTAGCAATCAAATAACACAGATTGAAGGCTTGCCGTGTCCTAGATGCCATTTAAGTACTTAATTTTACCTCCTTGAATACTCAAAGCAACTTTTTATTTTAAAGTAAGTATAGATTCAAGAGAGGAATAAAGAAATGTACAGGGAAGCCTTGAGAACCCTTCATCCAGCCTCTTCCATTGTTAACATCTCATCTGACTATAGTACAATATGAAATGCAGGAACTGGTCAGGGTGGTGGCACATGCTTGTGATCCCAGCACTCAGGGAGGCAGAGGCAGGAGGATAGCAAGTTTAAGCCCAGCCTGGGCAATTAGTGACCTAGCAAGATCCTGAGCTACAAAAGAGGCCGAGGGATGTAGTTCAGTGCAAGGGTTCTGGTTCAATCCCCAGGACTGCAAAAAAAACAAAAACAAAAAACCTGGAAAGTGACATTGGACTAACATTGGTATAATATGTAGAATTTATCCAAATTTCACACCCACTCATGTGTGTATAGCTTTGTGTAGCTACCGCCACAACAAAGATACTTAACTATATCATTGCTAGACTTCTCTGCTACCCTCTGTAGCCACGCATTCCCACCCCTAATTTCTGGCAAACACCAGTCTGTTCTCCATCTCCAAAATTATATTATTTCCAAGTGTTCTATCAACGGAATCATCCAGGCTGTGATGTTTTTCTGTTGCCTTTTTTGCATTCAACATCATTTCCTCAAGGTTCATCCACATTATTGCCTGTATCAGTAGTTTGGTCCTCTCTGTTGCTGAGTAGCATCCTGTGACGGGACAGGCTACACTTGGTCTGTGGACATTCGCATTCCCCATTTTATGTGAGGAAACGAGCTTGCCCAGTGTCACGTGACTAGTAAGTGGCATTTAATAAATGTTTAGTACTAGGAGCCAAATAGATGCTCATTGTACCGAGCTCAGTCCATGAGGGCACTTTATGCCCTTCTGTGAGCGCTCAGCATGGTGTGTTACACATAGTAGGTTTGCCAGTGAGGGTGTAGATGAATGACATCTACCCTTACTTTGGTAGCAGTCATGTCCAATTCAGGCTGCACCTAAATATTCACGAGAGGAGTACAGTATATCCCTCTCATTATCTTATGTGGTATCTGCACTTTCAGTTTTACTCGGAGTAAAGGAAAGGAAAATTGGGATAGTAAATATGATCACATACAGGTCTGGCATTTTATTGCCTAAAATGCCCAAAGCTATTGGTTCCAAATTATTATGCACTGTATTTGCATGATATTTTGCATCTCATTTGCAGGTTGCTCTTTTGATCAAAAGCAAAGCAACCTTTCCAACTCCTACCTTTTGCCACAACTGCCCTCCTAGCTGGTGCCAGGTCGGGCTGTGCCGATGCAGCCTACAGAAACTTGGTGGGGACCTGCGCATGCCCACCCTAAGCTGAAAAGTCTGCTGGGGTGTTTTTGTTCTCAGAAGAGGTGACAAGTTATTGCTACTTGGCAGGGGCCTCTACTTGGCAGGGGCCTCGGGAGGTTTAATTAAGGAGGATTTGTGGAGCTGTTGGAAGTCCTCACCCTCAGGTGTGGAGAGCCAAATGCAATTAAGTGATTGGAAAGGATCCCCAAGTTGGACTAATCTCGCCCTGGGCACAGTGCCCAGGAGGCAGGTTGCTTGAGTGGCTACCTGGCCCCATTCTTTGGAGGGGTGCAGTGATAAGACAGCCATCCCTACCTCCAGGGACACACTGGGGACAAGCAAGTCCCCACGGCAGGACTTTCTCTGAGGGTGTATGGAAATGTGTCCTGTGGCCTTGAAGGAACCTTGAAGGACCGAAGTAGGAGGGACCGGAGGGTAAGACTGGGCACTGCCCTTGGGACCCGCCAGTGGGCTTGACTCTCCTCAGAGCTATGCAGAATAATGAGATGCCACCCTCAACCTACAGGGCCTAGCCCAGCAGTGGTTTGTGGAGAAGAGAGGCCTATGGGAGAACGTGCCCTGCAGGACTGGGGCCCACACCAGATGTGGAAGAACTTCTGGAACTTCCAGGATTGTACTTCTCAGTGAGCATAACCTCACTTAGGGGGCCAGGGAGGAAACCTTATAGGAAGGCATGTAGAGGTCTAGTGTGGAACTCAGAAGCAGTTTACAAAGACTTCAGAGTAATTTTGACCTTGGGGCATGTCATTTGGTTTTTGTTTTTTGTGTTTTGAGACAGGCTCTTGCTATGTAGTTCAAGCTGGCCTTGAACTCACTATGTGGCCTAGGCTGTCCTTGAACTCATGGTGATCCTCCTGCCTCAGCCTCCCAAGTGCTGGGACTACAGACGTGTGCCACCACACCGGCTGTGAATGCGGAAGTGCTCTGCTGTTAGAGTCACTTCAGAGAGGACTAAAGAATCATCTTCCCAAGAAGATGCAGTGACAGTTTAGATAATATCTCCCGAAAGCCAAAAGCCGAGTGAGCAGCCTGGTCCTCAGCCATGGGGTATGGGCAGGTGGTGAGGACTGTAAGAGGTGGGGCCTGGTGGGAGGTTTTCCATCCCTGGGGACTTGGAGGGGATTGTGGAGCCACTGTCTCTTCCTCTTCTCCCACCCTGGCCATGAAGTGAATGCCTTGTCCCCCGATCTCCCGCCATGCAATGGGGCCCATGCATTATGGACAGAAGCGTCCACTTCCGTGAGCCCAAAGAGCCTGTCTCTTTGTGACTTGATTATCTTAGGGATTTTTAATAATAATAGAAAGCAGACTAATCCAGATGGAAAGGTAGCTGGGGAGAGAGAACAGACTATGAGGAACTGGGACCACTGATAAGTCTGCCTGTGTTTGAAGGACTTGCGCGGAAGTTTGGTACTTGAGGGAACTGAATGAGGAGAAAGATCAGAGAGAGAGGTGATCACTAGGCCAACGCTGACAGTTTAATAGAAGACAGCCTGTGATGGGGAGGGGAGGGCGGGTCGCAAAGGGCAGGTGAGCACTTGGAAGGCGGAAGGTGCCATGCTGGCTGCTCCCCTCAGGGGCTCCCAGGGGCTGGGAGCTGGGACAGTGTTGGATTGAGAAGAGCGGTGAGATTGAAAACCAGCTCAGAGAGGCTTGCACAGGCAGGGTCTGTGCATAGGAGTGACAGACCAACAATTTTATCATTGTTCTTAAAGATGGAAGAAGGATAGACAAAGGACTGAGTTTCCTGAAGGTGAGGGAAGGGATGCAATTGGTTTTTAAGAGGTGGACACCTCACCCTCAGAGGTCAGAGGGAAGGCAGGTGAGATGGGCAGAGGTGTGGGAGGCACAGGGTGGGAGAAGGAGGGCACACCCGCCGGCCCCCAACAGCCCCAGGAGGTCGGTGAGGTCGTCTGGTCAGAGGAGAGGAGGCAGATGGGAGCACAGTGAGCAGCAGATCTTGAAAGGGCTACGCAGCGCGTGCTGGGGCAGCAGCCAGAGAAGAATGAAGGGATTACAGCAGAGAGGGTGGGAGGGAGCTGGCGTCCTGGATCCATAATAGGGCTGGCCTGACAGCTTCCGTATTTTCTTCTAGGATGCTTTGAGAAGGGAGGCTTTCTAATGCTTTGATGGAGGGGGACAGCAGTGACCTCAGCCTGCTGCAGTGACCCTCCCAGCCTGCCTCTTCCTGGACAGCCCAGCTCGGAAGCCCATTCCCCTGCCCTTATGGTGTAAGGGAGCTGGCCCTTTAGAAGGCATTTCTCCCTGGCCTGATTTAGGAATGGATGTGGTTCTGAGAGTCCCTTTTGCCCTCCGCTGCTCCCCTTGCACTGTTTTCATTTTTCTCCCCTCCTCCGTCTGGCCGCAGCAGCTTAATAGCCTCAGAGAGGGTCAGGGTGGGAAGATGAATGGTGGCCTGTGGGAGACTGTGTCCTGCCTCTCCATTAGGGGGGTGATGGAAGGCAGGGTGCGGAGAGGCCAAGGGAACAGAGAGCCAACAAGCAGCTCCAGCATAACCCAAGCAGCATTTCCATGTGCGCCTGGAGGAGGCTGTGACCCCAGAACCCCTGATCGCTGGTCTAATTAGGTCTGACTTGGAGAATGTGGGGAGCATTTCCCAGAGTCCAGTGGACAGTGAGGGAAGACCAGATTGTCTACCAGTGTGTGCCACAGAGAAGCAAATGAAGGATGCCCACTTATGTGCCCATACAGACCACAGGGTTCTTGATAGCTGTCCCTGTGTCAAGACTCGGTGTGTTCAGAGAACCCCGATGCTTCAGGTGGCCCCAGACACAGCTTCCCACTCTGCATCCCTCACTGTCACGTGTGGCTTTCTAATGGCCAGGTGAGAAATGGAAAGGGGCTGGGAAAGTTCCGTACGGGTGGTGTCAGGGCTGTGATCCAATTTGACACGGCCCTGCCCCTACCTGTGTCCTTGCTAACAAGCTCCAGGTCCCTGAGCCGATGCCTCTGGATGCTGTCTGCCAGAGAAAAGACCAAGAGCCCCAGGGTCACTGCTCTGTCCTCCTCCCATCCACCCCAGGATTGGCTGATGCTTCCTTGCACCTGTCAGCTTGTGGTCCATGAAAGATGCACCTGGGGAGGAGAACCTGAGATTGAAGGAACATCCTCCAGGCCCTCTGGAAAAGAAGGAACGTGTCTTCTGGCCTCACCTCTGACCTCTGACCTGGAACCTCAATGTCCTGTGTAACTTGCAAATCTTCATCGAGGTTCTCTGGGCCCCCACTTCCCTACTGAGGCCATTTTTTCCAGTTCAGTCCCCTGAGCCTTTCAGACAGCAGAAGGAGATTAGGGAAACCAGATTCCACTAATCATGAAATCAGCTATATCCTAAGTAGGGGCATCTCTAGATATCCCTGGCTTTATGACAGAGCTAGGATATGTTTCTCAGTTTCCAGGCAAATGATTGAAGCAGTCCTAGAGCCATCTGAATTTTAAGTACCAGTTCCCAGCTACCAACCAGCTTTTTGAACTTGGGTTTATTATTCTTTAACTGAAGATCAAATTTTTTATCCAAAGACCAGGACTTACCAGTTGCCTTACACAAGCTATTTGTGAAAGTCAGATAATATATGAGAGAGCATTATGCAATTTTTTGAACCAGAATCTTTTATTATTTTTATTTAAATAGAGACTTGCTAAGTCACTAAGTTGCCCAGGCTGGGCTCTAACTTGATGATCCTTCTGCCTCAGCCTCCCAGAGTGCTCATATTATAGGTGTGTACCACATTGAGAAAATTGTCCCTTCACTGCCCAGAGGCTGAGAGGGGCTGGTGGCAGGGAATACGGAAACATCTTGCAGCTTGAGTCCTGTGAACCGGAGTTCTAATCCCACTGTTTGTGAGACTACGGACTTGGACAGGTTGAGTTTCTCCTATTCTTAGCTTTCTCATCTGCAAAGTGGACACAAGTAAATCATGCTCGAGGACTGTTGGACTGCACAGACTGCTGCTTGTCTGCCTATGGTCTGCTTAGGTCAGTGCCCCCAAATGTTGCTCCTCTCCCCATCCTAGCCCTTCCCGGCTCTCAAGTCAAGGGCAGCTCCGAAGACATCGTTTGCACACGTTTCCAGACCTCGGCCAGTCCTGGCATTTATCTCTGGAAATCCCATGCAGCTTGTACCTTCCCCAGGGTCTTAGCCCATCATCCTGAGCCCAGCTGTGGGTTTCTGCTTGCTGCAAACAGCAGGCAAGCGCTGAGGAATACAGGATGGGTCAAATGCGGACTGTAGAAGCCCGGCTGTCCCACGACGCCCCCTCTGCTAGGGACCAGCTCTGCCCAGCCCCCCTCAGTGAGGTTTCCCCAGCGATCGTGGGGTAGGTGCCTGGGGACAGGAGTACTGGAGAGAAATTCTCAACCCTGATGAGCGGACCCACTTCCTGTTCTGGTCCTGCTTGTCCCAGAGAGTGGCCCCTCATTTCCTGCTGCTCCCTCTGCAATTGATTCCTCTGCTGCAGCCTGGCCAGCCCTTCCTGTGAAGGGCACCTGGAGCCCTTAATCCCAGCTGCCCCTCATACCTCCCAGCTAGGTGGCACCTTGGCCATTTGGAGCATTTGACCAAGTAGCTGTCTAACTCCTCTCACCCTGTCTTGTCAGGTCAGTGGACCACCTGCCTCAAAAGTGCCTTTGGGAATGGAAGGACATTTTTTAAATGCTGAGCTGGGCATGGTGGTACATGCCTGTATGCCCAGCATTAGGGAGGCTGAGGCAGGAGGATCCGCATGAGTTCACGGCCAGCCTGAACTACATAGGGAGACCCTGTCTCAAAAAAGACCATACATACATACATACATACATACATGCAGATTCCCAGATAGCACTCCAGATTAACTTAATAGATTGCCAGGGTCCAGAAATCTTTTTTGTTTTTCTTTTGGTGCTACAGATCACAAAGTTACATTCCCAGCCATTTTTAAATTTTATTTTGAGACAGAGTCTAAGTTGCTAAGTTGCCCAGGCTGGGCTCAAACTTGTGATCTTCCTTCCTTAGCCTCCCAGAATGCTGGGATCACAGGCATGTCGTAGTTATTTTTCTCTCTCGTTGCTAAGACAAAGTACCCGACACCCAAAGTTAAAGGGGGAAAAGTTTATTTAGCTCACAGTGTGTAGAGGTTTCAGTCCATAATCAGCTGGCTCCAAGGCAGGGTGGCTTGGCAGAGGGGCATCAAAGGGGCATCGCGGAGGAGAAGCAGTTCATGGCAGGCAGAAGACAGCGAAAGCAATGAGGGACAAGACAAACCTCTTTCTGTCCCTTATTTTATATCCAGGCTACCAGGATTAGGGCAGTGCCAAACCAATCAGTGGACTGATTTAGCGATCACCCACCCTCAATCCCAGCATCACACACTCTAGACTCAGCTACTTACGACCCCATGAGGCTCTGGGGAGACATCTAGACCCAAATCATAACAAGGTGTGAATCACCACACCCGGCTCCCACAGGATTCTTATGCATGGTAAAGTTTGAAAACCACTGGAGTGACCTTTCCCCCCTTTTCTACTGAGGTAGAACTCACACAGTGCAGCAAACATCCTAAGTGTGCAACTGGACGAACATGGGGTGTGCAATGGACCCATTTTACCTCTCTCAGATCAAGGCGTAGAACATATAGAACATTTCCACCCACCCCCAACTTCGTTATGCTCTATAACCCAAGGAGCTAATCATTTGGAGGGCTAGCAACACAGATCAGTCTCTGTGTTTTTAGACTTCACATGAGTAGAGCATTTGACTCCTTTCTTTCCACATTATGTCAATGCTACTTACTCTTACAAGGGCAAGCAACCTCATGTTCCCCAGGCATCACCCTAAAGGCCTCTCATTACAGTTCCTTGTCCTCCCACCCCCAGCCTTGTGCAGATTCCACGCCAGAGTCTCAGCAGCTGGGGAGGCCCAGGCCCAGCTCCCCTGCCTTCCTCTCGAGACCACTGCTAGGGACATTCATTTGTAGTGTGTAGATTGCCAGAGTCCAGGCACCTTCCAGGTGAAATTGGCCAATTTAAGCTACAAATGAAGAGACAAATGAGACGGAAATTGCCCTGAACAAGCCTGCTCCTCGTCAGTAGGTATCGGGCCTGACACGCTGGGCTGTGTAGCCTATTTCAGCCTCTTCCTGCAGCTGAGGTTGGAAAGGCTTTGCTGGTGATGGGAAACACCATCTCCTTCCCACGAAGTCAGGCAGAGGGGCAGCCCAGGAGGCTCTGAGGGGGAGCTAGAGGCTGTGCGCGTGCGTGCCTGTGTGTGTGTGTGTGTGTGTGCCTGTGTGTGTGTGTAGAGGAGGGAGCGTGCAGAGGACTCTAGTCTGGTATCAGAGAAACAGGTTAGCACAGAAAGAGGAGTCTGTCATCCCAAAAAGAAAACACACACACACATCTGTGTATACATATAAACATTTTATATATATGTAGACACACATTTAAGTGGTGGCTTATCCACTGTCAAGTAAAGAGGGACCAAAGACCCAGGGGCTCCTTGTTGCTGGGTCTCTATCCCATCCATTTTCTTTCTTAAAGGAGTTATCAAGAGGCAGAGAACACAAATCTGTTTTCATATAGACCCAAGCTAAATACGATTTTAGTAATAATAATAATAGCAAACACTTATAAAGCACTTACCGTGAGCCAGACTGTTCTAAGCACTTCACACATATTAACTCATTTGCATAATAAGTATGGGGGCTGCAGTGCATCCCAAAGCCAAGCAGAAGTGTCTTTTGAACTATCCACCACACATACACATCCTGAACTGTTGGCCACCGTCAGAGCTCTGAGCTCTCTCTGTCTGTCCGTCTCTCTCTCTCCCTGGTGACCATGAGGCAGAAGTCCTGGGAAGCAGTTCCAGGCACTTGAATGATTCCAGCTCTCTGCTCACCCCTCCTTTCTTCTCCTCTGAGCCAAGGCACTCTAGGCCAGGCCCCATGCAAGGTGCTCAGATGGGGAGGAGACCCTGGAGACATCATGGCTGGTCATTACAGGGAGTGTGGTCCTCTCTCCAGGGACTGCCCTCTGCCCATTATCGGAGCCAGAATCCATGTGTTTCACACCACTGTGGATGTTGCTAAGCCTGATTGCCACCAGGGAACCAGTTTCCATAGTAACAGAGGTACAGTGGCCCCTTCTTGACATTCTCGAGGGATACATCCTAGCCCTTCCTGACTCCATGGGTTACAGACTACCATGTAATTTCCCCCAGAAAATGCAGTGACGTATGACCGAGGGATCAAGGGCACAGTCCCCTCACTCTCAGCCAGCCAGGGGGTTTCCCTGCATCAGTTCACAGCACTTGTGCCGAGCAGTGTATACTGTTTGGTGTCAGATCCCAGTTGGTCACAGCGGCAGAAGCCATGTTATGATAAATCTGAGCATGCCGGTGTCTGCTGCCCCTTCCAAACGACAATAGCTAGAAGGGACTTCCCATTAAACACGGTAGACTAAACACATCCGTGGGACTCTGCTGCTTCCAAAACCTGCACAAAAATAAGAGTAAAGGAGTGAAAAAGATCAAGCCCACAGGCAAGGGAGAGGAGACCGAAAGGAACAGGCAGTGTCAAACCAGTTTGGGAAGCCGAGAAGCGAACTGACTTGAATTGAAGATCCTAGAGAGACCCACAGAGAGGGCAGCCCAGGAGAAATGGGCAGATTCCTGCCATAAAACCACAGAAAGGCTGAAAACTTGTGGTGCCTGAAGATTAGGTCTGGAGTAGAATGCCACCCCAAACCACTTCCTCGCCCCATTTCCCCGGTGACTGTCTCTGCTTTACCCCAAAGCACCCCAAAGAGAACTTTCCTTTCCAGAGAGATTGAACTGAAAACAGGGCTGACTTGGGGAAATGGCTATACATATAAGTGGAAATGAGGCAATTTGTTGCAAAGATGGGAGCTGGGCATGGTGGAGCACGCCTGTAATCTGGTGCATTCCGGAGACTGAAGCAGGAGGATCGCCTTGAGTTCAAGGCCAGCCTGAGCCACATAGTGAGTTCAGGGACAGCCTCAACTACATAATGAGACTGTCTCAAAAATTTAAAAAAAAAAAAAAAATTAAAACATAGTGATTTGCTGAAAATCTCCAAGCCAAATGAGATCTACTTTCCCCCATTCCTCCAGTGGCTCCAGGAAACGCTGGTAGCTGCACGAATGGTGACAATGGGGGCCCCCCGAACCCTCCCACGATGGAGACCTACCAGTACACAAGCTCTGTCCATGCACGCAGGCCTTCCAGTGCCTCACTGTAAATATGAACCCCTGGCCAAGACTTACTAGATTTTTAAGGAAATCATCCACTGAAAACAGCTTGAGCCAAAATAAACAGAAAACAATTTGAAGAAAGCTAATGCTATGCAGGGAAGAAACCCAGAAACCACAGACACCACCACCAACATAACTGATATCCTCCAAGAGCTAAACGACGATATTATGCCCACAAAACAAGAACAAGGACTTTTTAAAAAAAATGATATATAATTCATGTACCATAAAGCTCAGCCTTTTAAAGTGTACAACTTGATGGTTTTTAGCGTATTCACAAATTCACTATCTAATTCTTGAATATTTTCATTATCCCAAGCTCTCAGCCAGTGGCACCTACTAATCCACTCCCTGTCTCTATGGATTGCCTATTTTGACATGTCATATAAAAGGAATCATGTAATATGTGGCCTTTTGTCCTGTCCTCTTTCACTTAGCATAATGTTTTCAAGGTTCGTCCATATTATGGCACGTGTCATTACTTCATTTCTTCTTGCAGCTGGATAATAATATTTCCCTGAATGGATATATTGTGTTTTTAAAATCCATTTATCAGCAGATGGACACATTTGGGTGATTATTGCTTTTTAAAGAAGCTTAAGAAAAATGAACTCTGGAAATTTAAGATATGTTCTATTTCCTCAAATGAAGACGATTCCTTTCCAGATTGCAAAGGTCCACCATGTAACCAGCACAATGGATGGAAAAAGACTCCCCACAGAAACTGAGTCAGATCATCACAGTGAGATCCCATCTCCCCACGTGGCAAGATGCTCTGTCCCTCCTCTCACAGCCTTTGGGCTACAGTCACATCTATTAGTGTCTGTCTGTCTCTCCTGCCAGAGTGAGAGCTTCCTAGGACAGAGGCTGGGGCTTGGACTTCAACTTGTGTATCTATCCCCTGTGGCTGGCAGAGAGCAGGCACGGAATCAATGCTTGAGTGAATGTACAGAGAGAGAGAAAAGGGGGGAAGAGGAGAAAATTGAAGTATGGCTTGAGGGATTGTGTTGTTCAATGGTTAAGCACATTGACTTTGACACCAGATTGCAAAGTTTCAAATCCCAGCTTTAGTTGTACAGATTAACCTCTTTTATCTTGGTTTGCCATTTATAAATAGGGATAAAAGCATCATAGGGCTCTGGTAGGATTGCATGTGTTAATACACATAAAGCACTTGGCATAGTTCCTACTGAATACTAAGTGGTCGAGAAGGGTCAGCCTATTGTTGTTTGATTTCACCGAGAAATCAGAGAAATGTGTGTGTTACGATTGGGATCTAGAATGGTCCCCAAAAGGCTCATCGTGTTGAAGGCTTGGCTGCCAGCTTGTGGAGTTTGGGAAGTTAGAGCCTTCATGAAGGCTCTAACTTCATCGGTGGATTCCTCTAGTGAGGAGTTCCTAGCCCGGTGGATGTATGAGGAGACAGGGCCTACCTGAACGAATGAAGCTGGTCCCTTGGGGTGTGGGTTTGAAGAGATTATTTTGTCCCCAGCCCCTTCCTCCAACTCCGTTTGCTTCCTGGCTGCCTGGGGTAGCTCTCTGCTGCCTCACCCTTCCATCCTGAAGGTCTCCCTTGCCACAGGGCTAAAAGAAACACAGCTGCCCATGGACATCAACCTGGAAAATGGTGAACCAAGATAAACCTCTTCTCCTTTGAGTTGTATTTCTATTTCTGAGGTATTGGGTCACAGTAGCAGAAAGCTAACACAATCAGCTATGAGGAAGGCAGGTAGCTTTGGCTTCCACCCAGGGTCTGTAGCCTGAGACCAGCAGAACCAGCTCCTAAAGTGGATCATTCCTGAAATCCAGACCTTCAGAGTAGGGAGAGCAGCCACCGTGTAGCTGTGTGCTCTTATCTAACAATGAGAATCAGAAGCCAGCCCCCCATCAGATGCCCTTGCACAAGTCACTTCTCTGCTCTCAGTGTTGTGTCTTCCTTCCCTGAAAGCTCTGACCTTCTGAAGGGCAGCTCACTTTGCTTGGATGTGGAAGTCGCCCGAGGGACAGGCACCTGGCGACATCAGGAGGTGGGGGAAGATAGCCTGATACCAGCTCTGTCCATCTGCAGAGGTGGCTTCTGACATGGACACAGGGCCACAGCTGCCATGGGCCAGCTCCTTGTCCCAAGGGGCAGGGTGACCTGGGACAGCAGGGGGAACCCAGCTGCCTCATCAGGATCACCTGCTCGGGAACTCACTCAGTCTGCAGCATTCTGCACACCAGCTCCAGTCCCGAGAATGAGGGCTGTGAGGATTGGACTGGAACAGGCTCCCGGGCACACTCCAGGCTTGAGAAATGTGTCCGGTGCTGGGCTCTTGGAATGGAAACGGCCACTGTTTATCCAGTGCCTTCTCCATGTGGGGTACTTTCTGGATCTCTAATCTTTCCAGCAACCACTCTGCAAAGCAGGTATTATTACCCTAATCGTACAGAAGAGAAAACTGAGACCCAGAGCAATTAACTTGCCAGACATCAAACAGATAATGAGCCAGAGCCAAAATTTTAACTCAGCCCTTCTCTACTCTTCCCATTGCGCAGCTTTGCCTTTCTTCCCAGGCCCTAAACAGCTGCTTCTTCCCAGACTCCAAACAGAGGGAGGAGCAGGGTGGAGCCAGGAAAGAGTGGATTAATACAGAGGTGGGGCCATGGCCCAGGGGCCGGGGAGAGGGCCGGAGACCCTGCCGCCCATCTCTGTTTCCCTCCCAACTCCTTCTCCCTCCCGGCATCCTGCAGTTGCGCAGCCTGTTTTGACAGGGCATGAAGCGTCCACAACCTCTCCCTTCCCTTCCTCCCAGCCTCCTATTGTCTCACTAATTAAAGACGTCTTGAAAATTCCCCCTGCTGTGTGCTGCTTGGCAGTGCGCCTGCATCCCCTGGGGAATGCAGGGCAGGCACCTGGTACCAGCACCCGGCACACAAGACACCTGGCCGCTGGAGAGGCCAGCTGGGGAGAGGCGGAGTAGCCCGGGGTAGGGCAGGCAGTGGCAACTCTTGAGCCCCACAGCTGGGAGGACCCCACAGTGGGGAGGATGGGGCTCCTTAGCTAGAATTGCTCGGGGGTCCCCCTTGATCCCCTGTGACCTCTCTGAGCCCCTGCCTCAGAGCCCCTCCCACAGCTCTGCCCTGTGCCCAGCTGTCTGGGTCCCGGAGTACAGCGGCTTTTAGGGGATGCAGGATTTCAGTCCTAAAACTGGGAAACGGACAAATTGTTCTCCCTGCTCTGCTTCCTCATCATTCTGATCTCAGTTCACAAGTCCCCTCCTCAGACAGGCCACCATGTCAAAACAGCACCAAGTCCCTCTGCCCCATTACCCTGACCGTTCCGTTCCTGAGTCACTTGTCACGGCTGCTGTAATGGATCACTACCAGGAGAGTGGCTTAAAGCAGCAGGCACTTGTCTCACAGTTGAACAGTTGTCAGAAAATCATCTGGGCGAACTTGGCTGGTTTCTCCGGGTTTTAAAAGGCAGGACCTCAGAGGCCCTGGGGGATGCGCCTTGGAGCTCATCCAGGGGGCTGGTGGGATCCCGCACCTGTTGGTGTAGGATGAGGACCTGGTTTCCTGTTTCCAGCCTGGCTATCAGCTGACCCTCTCTCCTATGCTGCACACAGCTTCCTGTGTCTTGATCGGCAAGAGGACATCCAGTCCTCCGACCTGGGCATCCTTCTGCCTCCGGCAGGGAGAGGACTCAACGGCACTAGAGTTGCCCAGGTGATCAGAGACGCACTCTAATTTTAAGTCCTAAATCTGTAACCTTAACTACACCGTCCGGGCACCTTTCACCACTTAACGCTCCAGGAATTCGGCCTTGGAGGCTCTGCCTTCCACCGTTCTCCAGATCCCTTCCCTCTTTCTGACATCTCATTTACTTACACAGTTATTGTCCTCTTACCCACTGGCGTGTCCCTAGAGGACTGGCTGTGTCTGTGTTGTGCACTGCAGCCGCCCCTTAAACAGTGCTTGATACATAGTAGGAGGTTGATGTTTGTTGAATGAATGAATGAATGTCACAGTGACTGCTGTGCCCAGTGGAAATCTGGCAGATCTGAAGCGGCTTCCAAGCGCCCATGCTGCCCCCGTGGGCTGATGACAGGCAATGTCAGGCAGGTCAAAGCCCCCTTTCTCTCCAGCCGGGCCTCTCTGCCAAGGTGGAAAGGACCACTAGGACCCCAGATCCTCAGTCTGTCCGAGCCTGGAAAGGAAGGGCAGAAGTCATTGCTGGGTGGCTGCCCTAAGGGCGGTGATGAGGTGGAAGCAGGGCCTGCCACGCCTCCACTGGGTTCAAAGCCAATCCACCTGGGACTTCAAACAATTAATTTCCCCAATCTGCAGAAGGATCAGCTTCTGAGGAAAAACAATTAGCCCACTGCAAATTGTAATTGTCATCTCACTCCTGATTTTAATTTGGACTAATGAGGGCTGAGTGGTTCCCGCTCCCTCCTCCTCCCACTGCCCCCCAGCCTGGGGCCCTCACCTGCCAGCAGGCATTTAACCCTCAGCTGCCCACCCTGCCTGAAGCTGAGGGACAAGCTGGGGTGCCCAGGCCCTGGCAGGGGAGAGGGAAGAGAGCCCCTCCAGCCACCGGGGAGCTGCCTGTTTACCAGGCTCAGAGGCAATCAGAGTTTTATTGAACAGAATTGACTACAGGCTTGCTCCTTGTCACAGCCAGTTACCTCTAGCTGTGCACTCTCTGGGGGCTGAACTTCTGCTGTTCTGAGTCTGTCTGCTTCCCTGGGGACAAGGAGCCTCTGCCAGCCTTGCTCTCCTCCACCTGAGCACAGGCCACACATCTGCAGCTGGGAGAGGAGGGCCCAGTGTGTTAAATTACCTAGGACTGGTTAGTCTAACCCTAACTCCTCCTAAACAAACTCAGGCCGGGAAAGGGAAGGACTTGCTCAGGGTCACATGGGTCAGGGCCCAGCAGGACTGCCCAGCCCCTCCTGCTTTCTTCGTGTGGATTGTATTCTCCTCTGAATCTCCTCTCCCTCCCCCGCCGTTTTATTGGGGTTTATAATGTCTTTCTACTCTTGCTCATGGTTTGTACCCAGCACACTGCCTGGTGTACTCACAGGGGCAGCGAAGAGGGAAGAAAACATCCCAAGCAGTGCCAGTCTGTGCCTCCCACACCACCATCACTTTGCCTCATTTGCAGGTAGGCTGAAGTGATTCATTTACACTTCCATCCTCTCATTCAGGCACGCATTGCCACTGTGTGTGGAGGACCTTGCCAGGTGCTGGGGACACAGGTAAGTCAGGCCCTCCCTGCCCTCAAGGACCTGCAGTCTAGTGGTTTCCAAATGTGGAGCTGTTCTTCCCACAGCCCTCAAAGGATGCTCTTCAGCAGGAACCCTCCCTGGGTCCTGAGTGGCACCAGGTCAGGGAGGACTGAGCTCTGGTTCTGCCCCTTCCCACAGAGGGCCCAGAAGCTCACCTGCCCCTGAATCACTGCTGCTGCCTGAGGCACTGCTTGGAATCAGCAATTCTAGGTCTTTTCCTGGCTTTTACTTTGGTGTTCTCTGTGGTGCTCTACAAATCCCTTGCCCTGGTTTCCTCCTTCCAGAAGCTGTGGTGTGGTGGTTAGGATGGAGCGGCAGCTTGACTGGCTTTGGGATCCACCTGGGGATTAATGGCCCACACTTCTAGGTGTGTCTGGGGGGTCATGAAGCTGGGGCCTTGGGGCTAAGTCTGGTCACCCCTCTCTCCCTGGCACTGTTTGCCTGCTCTGCCTCCTGGCTGCTGTGAGCAGATATCTGTTCCACCAAGCCTGCCTTGGAACTGGCTAGAAGAGGCCACAGCATCTTGTCTGCCAGTAGGGTGGCAGAAGCAGCAGTGGGTGGAAGGGCCCTGTCTAGCCAGGAGCAGCCTGGGGCAGACCTGTTACCCTCATGGGGTAACCTTGAGCCCCTGAACCTCATTTCCTCCTCCAAAGAGCAGGGAAGGTGGTGACTAACCATGAGGTCACAAGTCCATGTGGCCAGGGCCCCTGGAATTAAACCCGTGGTGCCACACGAGGGGACTTTGCCGTTGACACTCAGTAGACAAACTCACTGGAGGTGAGGGGCAGGAAAGCATGAGGAGCAGGGAATGGAGGTGGAAGGGATTTCTCTAGTCCTGGGACCCTAGGACTGGATTATCATCCTGCAGGCTTTGTCCAACTCTGCAGTGCAGGACTCAGCACTGTGGCCTCGTGGGAGGCCCCGCTTCATGTGGGCATCTGTCCTTCCTCGGGCCCCTCTGTCTCTCTGGAGCAGGTAGGAGTGGCACCTCCTCCCCAGCCTTCTCTTCTTTGCATTTCCCCACCCACTCCCTCACACACCGACCCCTGGCCCAACCAGTTCCAGCCCGTGCTGTCCTCACAACTCTGTCTTTAGCTAGGCTTGCATGCTAAGAGTCCCCAAGTAAGTGGCAGAGATGGGATCTGAACCTTAAGTCTTTCCAATCCAGTTTATGCTGACACTGCTCAAAAGGAATATAATACAAGCCACACGAGTGATTTTAATATTTGAGAAGCCACATTAAAAAGTAAAAAGAAACATTAACCCCATATATCAAAAAACATTATTTGAAAGTGTCATTGATGATGAGCCCACTGAGCTAGATAACATTCTTTTTCCGTATGAAATCCTCAAAGCCCGGTGTGCATCACAGGCACTGAGAGTCTCCCTTCGGACTTAACCGTCTCCACGGGTACCATCTCGGACGGCGTCTGTCTTTGTCCTGCAGCTGCCTTCTGCTGAGTCATAGGGTGACTCAGCATAACTCAGCCCCCCTCCCCTGGCTCAGATTCCCTGGACTCCCTAGGTTCTGAGGATCCCACCTTGCCTTCCAGGCTCTTTGGGGATTGGTGCTCCTCTTCCCTTGCCTCTCCCCTGCCCTCCTGCCACCTCCTCTGCCCCACCTGCCCCTCCCTCCTTAGCTCTCCTGGAGAAAGCATTGTTGTCAGACAAGAAACCTTTAAGTAGGTGAGACAAAGGTGACAAATGTTCCTCATTTACATTCAGGTTCTATCTGGGGTTCTGGCCCAGCTGAATGGCACCTCTATCAAAACATATCATTTGGAAATGTCAGAGTGGCTTTTGATAAGTCATCTGTCACTCTGATCTTGGCTGACAGATGGGGGCCACAGGGTGGTGGTATCTAACGTACTGTGGAACACATCTTTTGCCATTGTGTAGTATTTTATTTATTCAACGTGGCGTGAAATCCCTCTTGAAGGAAAGAAGCTATTAACCTTGCCAGCCAGTCCTCCCAAGGCCTTCTCTCCCCCTTTCTCACTTTCCATGGCCTCCCGTTCCCTTCCCACCTAGACTCAGTCTTCTGGTCACAGCAGGAGCAGCCGCCCAGCCAGCCAGCAGCTCTGGAAGGAAAGAAGCTCTGCTGGCTGTGGGACACAGGGGCAGGTGGCTGGCCTGAGCTGGGCCCTGATCAGGCCGCTGAGATGGCCACCTCGCTCCTGCCTGTGGGTTCCCTTCTTCACGGCCACCGTTCCCTGGATGCCACGCCCACTCTACCTCCCTGTCCCTCTACCCTGTCCTCCTCCCGGCTGTACTAACACAGGTGCCCACAATTCCTCTTTCCTCTCGATTTCAGCTGAAACAAGATTTTTTTGAGAAAGGAACATCCATCAAAGGCTAAAGAAAAATAACACACATACCAAAACGAAAAACACAAAGTATAAAAAATCGAAAACACCAAAAAGCAAAGCTACAAGTGCCAGGTTTTTTCAGGTTGTATATTTCTGCTCAAAATAAAAGCAGTCAAGTCCCTGACGATTTGGGCTGGGCTGGTCGAAGCAGCCTGGTCCCAGCCCCTCCCTCCCTCCCTCGCTTCCTCCCTTCCTCCCTTTCTACCTCTCCTCACCATGGAGATCTTCTCCCCCACTTCTTCCTCCCAGCCTCCTGTCCACGCCTTAGGGGTTGAGACCCAGTAGTGCCCTGAGCAGGCCTGGTGGGATGGCAGCACTCTAAAGGGCATGGGGTTGTGACTGAGTTAGGGGAAGGAATCACTGCTTAGAGAGCCCTTCTGGAGCTCAGCAGCCGGAGACCAGCCAGCCAGGGTCACCATCACAACTGCACCTTCGCTCACCCCAGGAAAATGCCCATGAGCCCACGTGCGGCCATGCTGCAGGTTGTATTGTCCACTGCCTCTCGGCAAGAGGCTCAGCCCATTCTGAAATATGAACGTAGAATGCACAGGTACAGTTGTTCCTCAAAAGCCTTCCCATCTCCTCTGGGGCTGTGTTGTGATATCTACAGTAGGCAGCACCTTCTAAAGAAAAGAACTCTCCTCCAGGGCTGGACCAACCCCACTTCAATGTTAGCTCTGTGTAACTTTGTGTGTGGCTCCCCCGCAGTAAGTTACCTCAGTTTCCTCAGCTGTAAAATGATGGAAGGACTCACGAGGTAGACCTAGCACTGTGAGTGCTCACCCTTGTGAGTCCTTTGCTCATCTCTTCCCCATCCTCTCCCTCACCCGGTGCCTCTGCAAGGAGGAGAAGGTACTGGGCTGAGTGGCAGAGCCCTCCATCCTGGCCCCTATCCCAGAGAGGGCAAGAGCAGCGTCCAGACCGGGTGGAAACATCAGCCCTCTAAATGTCACCCACCTCTCAAACACACATGGTCAAGCCTGCTCCATTGGACCCCAGCTGGCCACCCTTGGGGAGGGACCGCCACCTTTACAGGACACTCCCATGGAGACCCCACTGCCACCCATGGCAAACCACACCTACCCCAGCCCACACTGATGGAACATTAACCCCATGCCAGACCCTGCACCAGGCAGAGGGGCTGCCAGGATGGAGGGAGCCAGACTGATGCTTGAGAGATTCAGCCTAGGGAAGTGGATCGAGGCCCCGTGGCTCCTGCTAAACTAGGGCAGCTGCTGTGGGAGCAGGAACAGGAGATGTCACAAAGGAGAGGACAATTGAGCTGGCCCTTGGAAGATAATTAAGAGCTCCCAAAGCAGAGAGTGGAAGGACATTTCACAACAACAGGTTCAAAGACAGGAAAGCACAAAAGAGAACAGCCAGCTCCACCAGAGTTGAGTTCCAGGGGAAGAGGAGAGGAGGGAGCTCCTGGGAGCTAGGCAGGGACAGGGCTGGGGCTGGAGAGCCAGTGATCTGCAATCCCAGGGACAGAGAGGGTGGGGACACTATCTGATGGAGATGGCAACGGTAGGAAGGAGAAGGAGCTCTGAAAGGGCAGCTTCAGGGAGGAGAGGGGACCCTGGGGCCAGCCGTGATGATGTAAAATCTGCCCAACAGTGCAGGGAAACGTGGCTCTAACCACTGTCCCATCTCACCAAGCCGCCATTCCCCTGGGAACCCATTTCCCTGATACCGCATTGTTGGAGCGGATGGATAGAGACATGTCCATCCCCAACCATGCCTGCTGGGAATGAGAACTTTCTTATTAAACACCTGCTGTATGCCAGAGTGTCTGCCAGCATATCGCCTTTACTCTTTGATAGAACCCTGTGAGGTACTGTTCTCATTTTATGAGACAGAACCTGACACTCACAGAGGTTAAGTAATTTGTTGAAGGTCACACAGCTAGGAAGAGGCCAAGGCAGGATTTGGACCCAAGTCTTTCATATTCTAAAGGCTTAGTTCTTTCCACCATTCATACAGAACATTTGGTTCCCAACTTCCTGAACCTGATCTCCTTCTAGCTCCTGGGATTGTGGAAGAATTTATATGACACTGATGCTGCTTTCATCATTAGAAGGCTAACACCAGTGTGACAGAGAAGAGTAGATACGGAGCTGTCACAGTGGGGCAAATGAGGCCCTGAGTGAGGGAGGCACTCCATCACTGCCCCTGGACTCGAGGTGGCCAGCACTCTGCCTGGCACAGGGCTCCTTGTCACAGTTCTGATTCCACTGTGTCCCCAAACTGGTCCTAGCCCCCCAGGAAGCCAGGCTTCCAAATGCACCCTGACCTCTGAGAGACAAAGCCATGTTCCGTGGCAAGAGGCCAAGCCAACATCTTCATGACCCAGCAAGACTGAAGCAATGCTGAACACTGGGGAGCCAGAGACCCCACTGAGACGCTGATAAAGGCTGTGGAGATTCTCTCCGGAAGAACGCACCTGTGCACACACACAGACATGACTGCATACGATTTCAGCCAATTTCCAGGTCCTCTGCAGTCCAACCGGGGACTCAGGAGGTTAAGAGGCTTTCCCGGGATGTTTATAACAGACGGAGTTTCTGACAGTGTCTCCTGTCTGACCCCTTCCCTGGCTGAAGTAGAGGAAAGGAAACTCAGATGGGGTCATTATTTAAAAGAGGGTGTTAGTCCCAGCCTGTATGGGGAGGCTGTAACCTCTGGCTGCAGTGAGAGCTTTGGATTATCTGTGTCTGAATTGCCCAGGGCCCTCATGTCTACCAGCGTGTGGGCGGGCTGCCCCTGGCAGCGGGAGTCAGCTCCGAGTCTGGCCCTCGGGATGCTGGCTCATGGAACCCTTGGGTGCCCCACTCGACTCAGGATTCACCAGAAAATGCAGCACAGGAGAATAACGGTTGCTGTGAGGTGCTGTGGTCCTCCTCCTGCTCCCCTTGGCGGTGGCTGCTGCTGCTTCGGGAAGTTCCTGTCCCTCCCTGGTGGGAAGCACGCGCACTTGTAATAGAGCTGCCTAATCACTTGTTTAAACCAGACATTTGGTGTGTAATGACTCCTGGCTGGCACCAGAGAAAGCCATCAGCTGTCCCCTGCAGGGACTCGCCCTGCTGGGCCGTGGTCCCCGCTGGCTGCAGCAGCAGGGGGCAGTCCTGCCTGCACAGAGCCAGCCATGTAGGGGAGCAGAGGGTGCTGGGTGGGGGGTGCCGTTAGCAAGCAGGGCACCTTGCTCCCTTACCTGCCCTGCGGCTCCTGGGCACCGGACGAACCCAGAACATGAGGGGTGGAATGGGGACCCAAGAAGTGGGCACCTAGGGTCACCCCTGGCTCTGCCAGGGGCTTTAGAGGGTGGCTTCTGAGGCAGGACAGGCCCAGGTGTGCCTGCACCTGTCTCCCAGCTGAGGAGACAAAATCTGGCAGCTCCTCAGGCTTCCCAGTCCCTGGGTACAGCTATAAAGCTAGCAGATTTGCTTTCTGCCCAGAGTTTGGAGGTCCGGGTAAAGAGGCACTGGAGAAATATCAGCTACAGCTGTGTTAATTATTAGTATTTTTATCTTTATTACACGGGAGAATGGTCCCCCTGTTAGTTCCCTGGGAAAGTGAGCTGGCACCATCCAAGCTTGCCCAGGAGAGCAAGTGCTGCAGACGCAGCCTTCCGATCTGCACCCTCCACGCAGGACCCCGACAGGCGCGCACACGTGTGCACAGCTACACAAGCGCGTTTGCGCACCAGAGGATGGGGTGGAGCCCCGCAGCATTACAGAAAGCCCTGGGCCGGTGTTCCTGTGTCACTGAGAGAAAAGTGGCTGAGCTGTAGCAGAGCCATGTGGAGGGGTGGGAGGAAGGGGAAGGCCCCTGCATTGGTTGATCTGGAGCTTTCTGCTGACCAGCACCGTAACACCCCTCATTCATTAGGCCCCTCCCAGCCAGAGACTCGGGAGGGAAAAGGGAGGTCCCCGCAGAACACAGCGCTGCACTTGAATTGTGGCTTCTGCTTGTGCCAGCTATGTGGCCTTGGGTAATTTGCCTAACCGCTCTGAGCCTCCATTTCCCCTGCAGTAAATGTAACAGCCTTACTCTTAGGGTTGTCGTGTGGATTCAAGTTTTTAAAAGACTTTGTGAAAGGCAAAGCACATAGTAACCCTTCAACAAATGGTAGCTATTACAATTCAAGGCAGATAGTCTCATTGAGGCCGGGGAGGGGGAAGAGACAGGAGTCAAGAGTGAGGCCAGAGATGGGGTCGGAAGGGAGACACCGGCCCAGACGAAGCCTCGGGTGGGACTAGCGGCTCTGTCGCGGCGCTGCAGTTCTGAATGACCAGCCGAGAGGCGCCCACGAGCAGGAAACCTGCTTCCTCCTTGCTGTCACGTGCCCGCGGCACATCCTGTTTAGTGGCCGATGGGCTGAGTGTTTACCCGCACCCCGCGTTCACATGTTGAAACTTGATGTCCAAGGAGGAGGGATTAGGAAGTGGGGCTTTGGAAAGTAATCAGCTCATGAGGGCTGAGCCTTCATGGATGGTATTATATATATTAGCATATATACATATGTACATGTATCACAGTGTCTGTTTCTATGTGCCTAAATATAATCATATTATTAAAAGCAGTGGCGTTACCCCTTACTAGATACATGACTTTGAGCAAAAGGCTTAACTTCATTTAGCCTCAGTTTCTTATCTGCACAATGGGGATAATAAATAAGAGTCATGAGAATTTAAAAAGATAATTAATGGCAAGTTCCCAGTGTAGAACAACGAATTAATGAAATTAATGAAGTAATGAAATTCACTAATTTGATTGTGGCTCTCGCAGCAGGACAAGGCATCTATATGCTGTTTCCATTTTAGAGCCGAGGAAAGTGAGCCCAGGAGGCTGTCCTGGGGTGCAGGTGGGGGTGCCGGGGGCCTTGTCTTGCCTCTGTGCTGCCTCACCTCGGTGGGTTTTGGGGACTGAGAGGCCTTGCTCAGTGGGGCCCTGGGACACAGGGCTCGGCACCTGGGAAGGCGAGGAGACCCTCACGGCCCGCTGGAGCCCTGGAGGCTGGGGCCTCTACCAAGCCCCTGCACTTGCTTACACAGAGGGACCCCCAGGGTGAGAGCTGAGGCTGCCTGAGCAGGAGGGCCCCACTTCACAGGGTGCAAGGCAGGTGTCACTTGGTCCTTATGGTCCCCACGTGGTCTCCTGCCAAGTCTGGGCTGGCTTCTGTGCTACATACTACCAACAAGACTGGGCAAGTAGATGCCTCTATATGCCTCAGTTTCCTTATCTGCAAAATGGGAGGGGTAGTGGTAGGAGGGCGTGGGGTGCCGGGCTTGGAGCTGGCCAGGAAGCAGCCTGCTGCGAAGGCTGGAGCCAGGCAGGCTTGGAGGCCTAGCCCTGCGATCGGGAGCCCAACAGCCTCTGTCAACAGGGAGGAGAGGAAGAAAGCCCCTCGACAGACGGCTGCCTGGGGGCCTCGGGCTGGGGGCCAGCAATCACAGTTGGGGTTCCCTGTGCTCTAGCTTTTAGGAAGCAGGAACCAGACCAGAAAAAGCAAGAAAGGGAAACGAAAGCCCGAGCAAATTCTCCTCTGTCTTCTCCCAGCTCCACAGCTCCAGGGGGAACTGAGCTGCATAATACAGTGGGATTTAATAAAATGCCTTAACTCATGAAGTTTGTCTGCTGCCAGCTCCTTAATTAAATTGCCTAATGCTGCTTTGCGATGGCAGCACAAACCCTGTGTTTAAAGACAGTGGTGTTGCCATGGCACTCCCGCCAGGGCGAGGGGCGGGAGGAGCATACAGATGAGGGTCGGCCCTTCCGCCAGCCTCTCCCCCACTGCCCAACCCCACAGCCACACACACGCTGTGATGGCCAGCAGGGCCTCTGCCTTTAGGGAACAATTCAGTCCTTGCAAAGAACGCTGAGCCCAGGCTGCAGAAACTGGAGGTTTGGGGTCCTGTGTACAGAGCAGAGATGGGGTCTGGCATAGTCCTGGGCATGCAGGGCAGCCTCGAGGGGGCCTGGGGCAACCAGGGATCTCCTCTGCTCCGTCCTCCTGCAGTCAGCCATCTCCTCCTCTCCTGGTGTGCTGTACAAACACTTCTTAGAAGGCTTGCAGGGCCCCCAACTGGAGTCTGATTGGTTTGATGAGAAACTGGGTTTATTCTTTCAAACACAGGACACACACACACACACACACACATGGTTATGGATTTTTCCTTGGTAGCCAGTGGTTCTCAGCCATGGGTTTGCAGTAAAACCAGCTGTGGAATCTTCTCCAAATATTTTATTATAAAAAATCTCTGACAGCTAAGTTGAAGGAATTTGACAGTGAGCAGCCCTATACCCACCACCTACATTCTACCATTACCTTTTCACAAGACTTGCTTTATTACTTCTCTGTCTCCATCTATCTGTTCCTTTATCCATCAATCCACCTTATTTTTGGTGCATTGCAAAATAAATCGCAGGCATCAGCACACTTCTCTCTAAATACTTCAGAATTAACAACTATAAGGTTCACATCTTCTTTACAATTTATTTTTACTTTTGATAGAAAATTTATATACACAGAAATTCTGGAACGTTTTCTTTAATACCATGCCTGGATCCTACCCCTTAGAGATTGATTTAATTGGTCTAGAGTGGGACATAGGCATCGGTATATTTTAAAATATCTGCGGGCCGGAGATTTAGCTTAGTGGTGCTGTTGCCTGCCTCACAAGTGCAAGGTCCTGAGTTTGATCCCCTGTACCAAAAAAGAAAACAAAAAGATCCCCATCTGATTCTATGGTGCAGCCAGAGTTGAGAAACAGAGTGATAACAGGGAGTGAGTGCTTATTATTGTTATGCCCCCCAGGCAGAATGCAGGGCTCTCCTGGTCACATCTAGACTCATCCCCTGCTCACTTCAGTCGCCCCGCCCCTTCCCGGCACAGTACATGTGTGCAGCCCTGGCCATGTTCATGCTTCTCTTAGTGTGCATGTCTGTGTCCCTATGAGCCGCTGTTCCCATGTTGGCACTGTGGGGGTCTCACCATCTCGTGCACGTTGGCAGTGGCAGAATCCATATCAGTCTCTGATTCTGTACAGGTCACAGCAGCGGGACCATGCACATGTTCTTACGGTAGTTGGCATCCTTGTGAAGAGCAAGATTCAGGCGGGGTGGAGACGCTGGTGCAGATGGAGGGTGTTCAGAGTGGAGAGAGTACAGGATGCTGCCAATCACAGCCAGGGACAATGTATACGGCAGTGATGGGTCTGGTGACATTAACAGAGAGGGTGGGCTGACTGTAGTGATGGTGTGGCGGTCAATCCCAAGTGTGGTGACGCTGCTGATGTCCCGGAGAGTTCATTTGCCAACAGATGCTCATTCTCCGCCGTGACAGGATGCCCGCCTGGGAAGAATGGGGGTGTCGCAGGGCAGGAGGTTGGCCTCTCCCTCGGCCGGCCACTCAGGAGTTCCGTGGGTGAAAGGTGCAGCCCCTTCTGAGAGCCTGGGGACACCTGAGGACCTCCCCACCCCCACCAGGGCTCCCAGCTCCACTGGGCTGTCCCACGGCACACGAGACAGACTCCCGCTGAGTGTGTGGATCATCTATTTCAGATGAACACCAGGCTTGGGAGGCCGGCCCTCTTGTGATTGATAGAGATGTTATTTGCTGTCTGTGTGGTTTTGGTTCCCTTCATGCCTGGTAAACTCTGGGGAGGACAAAGACGCACTACTTTGGCTCCCTCACTTAACCAGGCAGCAGGGGCAGAGCCGAGCAAAGTCCTGAGCAGTCCTGAGTGCCGGGCTCTCTCCGCAGGCCTTGGCTGGCACCCTCTGACTCTGACTGGCTGCAGAGGAAGGTTTAAGGACGGGAAGGTTTACGGTCAGGGCTGCCGACACGAACACATTCTCTGTCTCTCTCCATATATGTTCCCAGAAAATGATGCTGGAAAATACTTTTAAAATAACGTTATCTGACCCACTCGTTTTATAGAGAAGAAAACCAGCGTCAAGCAGGCAGCACATAAAGCCCCTATTGAAAATGATGATAAAACACCTTTCTTATTTTTTCCCTCTTGCCCTCCTTTCCCTTCTACCCCTCTTCCCCTTCTTATTTACATCAGCTTTGTTTCCATTTTATCTTTCTTTTCTCATTTTTTTTTCCCTTCTTTCCTTTCCTTCACCCCCCCCCTTGGGCCCCTTCTCATTTGAACATTTTCATCCCATTTTGCAATAACTATTATACATTTTGATCCTTATTTACACTTTCAGTTTCTCACACTAGAGAAACAATGTGATATTTACAAATGTGTCCAATTTATTTCTTAAGAGTATGGTCTCTACGTGCATCCATTTAGTTACAAATGTCTCAAGTTTATCCTTCATTACAGCTGAGTACTACTCCATTGTATTTAAAAAACTACATCTTCTTTATCCATTCACTAGTTGATGGGCAATTGGGCTATTTCCAAGATTTAGCTATTACAAACTGTGGTGCTATGAACATGGATGTGCATATATCGCTGTGGCATGGTGCTCTTAATTCTTTTGGGAAGATACCAAGAAGGGGAATACCTGGGTCAAATGAAAACTTTAGTCCTAGTTTTTTGAGGAATTCCCACACTGATTTCCATAGTGATTGCACCAGTCTATACTCCCACCAACAGAGGAGAAGGGTTCCTTTTTCCCCACATCCCTGGCAGCATTTATTATTGGTTGATTTCTTTTTTTTTTTTTTGGTACTGGGGATCGAACTCGGGTCTTTGCACTTGTGCAGCAGGCAGTGAAACTGAGCTAAATCCCCGGGGCCTAACTTTATTATTTTCTAGAGATTCAAGTCCACAACTGTTAGTTGTAATATCATTTTTGTACTTCCCAAAGTCCTCTTCAAGATCATACTCATTTTTTGGCTAGGGATGTACCTCAGTGGCACAGCGCCTGGCTGGCAAGCTTGAGGCCCTGAGTTCGATTCCCGGTACCAAAACAGACAAAGATCATATTTTCTCCTGATTGTCCTTGAATCCTTGGTTTGTTGTTAGTTTTTCCAGACTACCAAATTTGGAAAGATTGCTGGGTTGCTTCATTGCAGACTTTAACCAGTTTAACACTTTTTTTTTTTTTTTTT